>JAUTXW010001141.1:1682500-1870000 GCA_030620095.1 Kuschelorhynchus macadamiae | reverse complement strand
AAAATATCAAGATAAATACCCGATTCTTGGAAAATATACATACGAAACAAATAAATCCACAAATCTATATACATATTCCATGCTCTCTTGGGTGCAACAGTTATCATTTGGTGGATTAACACAACCGTCTGTATTAAACAAGTGTTAGCGATGGAGAGCTATTTTAAGAAGTACCACTAAGATATTTTTTCTAACAAAAAAAATATTATTGAACAGACCTCGGCCTATATTTCAAAAAAAGTAAAAGATGTTTCTACAGACTTGGTTAAGGCATTTGTTCGGCAAAGAATATTCGTTCGCATCAAATATTTAAATGTGAAGAAAAAGGCATAGGCATCTGTTAAAAGAAAATAAGAGTCATACATTGAATATACTCAATTCTCTAGAAATAAATAAGCACAAACGTTCAAATTGTTTGTTAAACGATCAGGTAGAACTCAATAATTTACCTCTCTAAAAAATATTTCAATAATTTTAGGTAGTTAAAGTTTATGGCTAGTTCTTTAAAAATTCTCAGACTTTTGTATCTTTGAAATTTCCGAATCTTTGTATTACATACAGTTATATAAATATTACTTTACTCTTAAGTTTATTCATTCGAGATGTAACGTCCGAAGAAGTTACTGTGTAGCGAAACATGTTGCGTGTTTTTTAAAAAATATAGTGGACATTTTTGTGAAAAATAGTTTTGTTTTTACGATTTACATAATTTTATATAAATGGTGGGTTATTCTGTCATAGGCGTGCGTGTAGATCATGGAAATGGAAGCCACTTCAAATGATCAGATGCAAACAATCCACTAAAAATCCCCGGTATACACGGTTAGGATTGAAATTCTATGCGGATGTGAGTTTAGAGTCAATCCTGTTTTTCAAGTGACTTGGACCGAGTTGAAGCGGATGCAACATTCGTTTTTGGGATATACACGCGGATTGAACCGAAGTTATATTTGACAGATGGCACCGTAGAAATTAACAAAGTAAAAGTTAAATATACAGCAAAATAACCTCATAATAATATAAAAAATATTGTAGCATCCCAGTAAAATAAACCACGGAAAAGTATAGGCTTAGATAATAATAGAATAAAATTTTTCATTTTTTTATCATCTGTTATCTTTTTTTCTCTCATTCTCTCTTTGTTATATTGCTTTTATAGAATCTAAAAAGGGTTTCCTTTAATCGGAACACTAAAGATATACACGGATGTGACTTGAATTTACTTGGATGCGATCGGTTGAGGCACTTCAAATTCGACGATATACCTTTACTCGTAGAGCTGGCTTATACAGCCCTAGAGACGCTGTGTTTAATCAATAGTTGAAGAATATCAGAATGAATTTAAACAGTAACTCAATTTTAAAACATGATTTGTATAAAATTAGGTAAGTTATGCTTTTATATGTGTTTCTATTGAATTTATTTTGATTATTGATAAAAACAAAGATATAATATAAAAATAAATTTAAAAAATCGGAAAATGTGCATCCAGAACATTCCTTGTACAGAATTCCACTAGGTACAGGAAACACAGTTTATACATGTATATAATTATTTGGTAATAATTCTATACCAATCCTATAAACATTTCAGTTAAACATGTTTTCCAAACAACTATGAAATGTGTTATCTGTGTGTTATAGATTTTATACAAGGGAAATTGTGGGTAAAATCGAATACCGATTTTTTTGCTTTTAATTTAATTTCATATTTTTATTCTATTTATTTTTGATAACTTTATTTATATAGTATATAAAAAAAGTGTCATTTATTATGTCCTCCATAAAAATGCTTTATTCCAGGAAATGGAATTTTACCGAATATTTAAACATTTTATTAGGTCGCCATTTGTTTTACCAGGTAGAATTCCCACTAAAGTTTTACATGTTTGTCCTTATTTCATATTTGATTTTTCTGCCATAATCAATGGTCAATTAGATTAGCAATTTGTTGGTTGGTACTTAGTGCTTAAATATTTCATTAGGCTGCCATTTTGTTCGGCGGACTTATTATTGCTATTATTCAATATATAGTTAGAATTTCCGCCGCAGAATTCCTGTGGCTCTGACCCACATAGGCACTAGGCGGACAACCAAAAAGGAAAAGACGACCACTGCAGCTTGCTAGTCTGTAATCATCAGCCAAATTTATTTGCCTCAATAAAAGGAGGAACCCAAGGATAACAGCGTTCTGCATTCTCGTTACCACTTATTCCTGTGAGGCTTTGCAAGCTGGTATCTTCTTTAGTTCAGAAAGCATAGATTTCTTAATCCCTCCTAAATTCTTTTGCTACAACCTGCGAAGTCCACCAAACAGTCTCAGGTACTAGAAACGCTTATCCCGTTCCTTGACAAGCATTGACTTCGTCGGGTTGTCCAGCAGAGCAATATCCAGCTTATGTTCTTGCATCCAAGTTGTAGTGGGGAAAGTGTCAATCCAGTAAATAACATAGTAAGTGCTGTCATGTACTGAGCATGTGGAGAGGAAGTGTATTTTTGGCAACATCTAGTGTGAGGGATGTCTAAGAACTGGCTACAATATACTAAAGTATTAACAATGCCGTCTTACCGGTATCAGACTTTAGTCTAACACATCTTAAAAAGAGTGAAATTATGCCTCATGGATAACGAGTTAATATTTTTATAGACTAGATTAATTTGAAATTGTATTCGAAAACTAATTGTGGTTTAGAAATGAACTAGTAAAATTGGGTATTCAAGGGAACAAAATTCCATCGGTCTGCCTGCCATTCTGTCTGACTGTTTGTCAGTTCGCGGCATAGCTTAAAAGCTACATACCAGATTGACTACAAATTTTGGTCAAAAATTCAAGTTCATATAGATATAACATGGTAATATTTAGTTAAAATTACACAAAATGACGGCCTAATGTTAAAAAAAAAATATTACTAAAAAACTACTTAAGGGAGAACTGCACGAAAAAAGTGAAAAACCAGCCACAAGGTCTAGTCGAGTTGAAAGTAAGATGAAAAGGTACCTACGCATTAAAAAAAACTTCCTGCATGTCAGACCTCAAAAAAATGTGTTATGTATAGGTAATTTAAATTACATTTCGGTTAAAAATGGGTTCAAAAGGGTTCACGCGCTGTAGAAATACAAAGACATGAGTATGATTTACCATTTCAAATTTTGCAGTTACGTAGACAAAGGATCAATGTAAGGCGGTAAAGAGCCATTTTGTGGAAAAAAAAATTATATGCGAAGGCATGTGCATCAAAAAGTGGTCAAAAAATGGTCGAAAATGGACAAATCTACTTTTATTTTATAACTCTAGATTTGATTTTTCATAAAAATTCGCATTTAGCGCCCAACTATACATATTTCCCCATTAAAATCACATTGAAGCTAATACATATATCTTATAGTTTTAACATAATATTGCAGCGGCGGAAGGCTTGCAAATGATCCATATTACTGCGTGCAGTTCCCCCTTAACCAATTTATCTCAAACTTTACGCAAAAATCAAGTACTATGTAGGAAACAACTGGTACAATTTGGCTATGAATCCAGGATGGCGGAACATAATGGCGGCTTAATATAATTATTAAAAATTCAGTCTGAAAAACTACTTATTTGATTGATTTCAAATTGTATGTCATAAATAATTGTTGAATAGAAATGAACTTATAAAATTGCAGTATTAATTCAAGATGGCGGAAAAATGGCTGCCAAATAAAATGTTTGTAATCGTAAAAAAAATTACCTTCTCAGGTTTTACATATCCTCCCGTTTTAGCGTCCCAAGATATCAAAAAATATCTTTTATCAATTCCGTCGGTCTGTCTGTCTGTGTGTCAGTTCGCGGCATTACTTTAAAACTACCTACCAGATTGACTTCAAGTTTTAGGGAAAATTAATATGGGGATGACCTGATAATATTTTAGTAAAAATCCAATATGCCGGAACAAGATGGCGCTCTAGTGAAACGTTAAAAAAATTGTTACTAAAAAAGTAATTATTCAATTTATTTCAAATTTTGTATAAAAATCAAGTGATATAGAGGAATGAACTGGCAATATTTTAGAATGAATCCAAGACAGCGAAACAAAATGGCGGCCTAATAAAAAATTTGAAAAAACTACTTATTAGATTAATTTCAAACTTTCTGCAACGAAAAATAATGATTTTAAATTTTGCACAAATGTTAAATGCGATATAGAGATAAACTGATACGAATTAAACATGACGTAACAAAATGGCGGTGTGTATGTCAATGTAAAAGCTACCTATTGAATTTATATGCACAATTGTTGGTGTATTTGTCAAATATGTCAGTCGTTTGAGTCCGCCTTTAGACTATTTGGACGAAAATTCATATAGTTTTTGGTAAATAGAAGCTCCCTAGATTTTAAACTAAAAAATTTAATTAGGGCTTTATTATTTCAAACGTTCCATTCATCAATGCTTCTTGTCCAATTTTACTGGGAATGGAAGTTGCTTTAGATTCTACAAACCTACTGTTTAAAGAAGCTTTTACAAAAATAAAAAATAAGATTATTTTAAACATGTGTTCGAAAATTTTTTATTCCTAGATACAAATGTTAAAATTACCATTGTTTGAATACACTATATTTGGAAAATGAATAACTTGTGAACAAGCACCACGCTCGTTTCACCATGTTTTACTATTAACATACCCTAACCTTATTAAAAATATTTTAATTCATTTGACAATAATAGATAAATATTGTAGGAAATATACCTAAATCTTTTAAAATACAAGTACCATTTTAGCCTAGACGCAGTTGAAGAAGATGCTGACAATGCTTGGCACAGTCTTTTACACAACCTTTCGAACAGAGACTTAGAAAAACTCCAAGCGATTTTTAAAGAGAAACGAAACGAAGATGATGAGGAAGTAGGACTAACGAAAAATGAGTTTCAGCATGCAATTAGTTCCTTTTATGGTAATTTTTTAATAAACGGACAATAATAAGCCACCACTAGCCCTCTAATTTAAATTAATATAATATTTTAAAATACAGCTAGATTCTTTTAATACAAAACCAGAATAAAGAAGGCAAAAAAGGAGTTCTTTCATATTAAAATATATTTAAACCGATAAACTGTATCTCTACTAGGTATTATTTCTAGACATATTTAGCTTGCGATACCGTCATGGTGGTGACTACCAAAGAAAAAATATAAAAATTTGTTCTCGTTTACTAAATATTATATAAGTTTTCAGCCCCTTTCGGGGTCAACTACCGCTTTTATTCATTCTAGATATTGTGGCTAGACATTGTATATATTTATTCATACCAGTTGGGTGGCAGCGTAAATCAAAATATTTATTCCAACATTTCCAACTTATTAACAAATATGTCTATTAAAAACTCGTATTACAAATAGACTAGGGTTCTAAATAGTAAGACAACTTTATTACAAAATGTATATGAAAATGGAAAATGACTATGAATTGTAGTCATCGGTAATACCAGAATAGCACGCCAATGAACGTTCAGGTGTTTCCGGAACACTGGCTACCAGCTTTTGGCAGTGGCGGCTATTCAGGTGAAGTAGGTGACGTGCTACTTCACCAGGAAAAATAAACAAGCATACATCTAACCCTATTTATTATATATCTCTTAAAATTTTAGTTTTTACTTTCATTTATTCACCTAATTGGTAAAAAATAAACTGTACATCTCGAATAAATATTTTACTTGACCGTTGGCGGCATGTCTTTTGAAAACTTTCAATCGAACTTTATTATAACAACTATAACAGGGGCGCAAGCCGCTTTGACTTTGCTGGAGGTGCTATGTTTAGTTTACGATTTTCTTACTATGTTGCCATGACAACGCGTACGTGATGACGTCAAGCCCAGCGCCATACAACACTCTCGGTGAATTGCAGGCGCAGTACACTATACCCACGTGTCGTTCAGTTTGCGGTGGTTGTTTACTTTTATTTTCGCGGATTTCGCTGCAACCGGTGAGTTCCTTTGCAGTTAACTTGACTGTTTTTTGTTATATTTATTTATGATGTTGTTACAACTTCAAATTCGAAGTTAGTAAATGTTATTGTTCAAGACTGGAATAAATTAAAAGACGTCTTTGAATTTATTACAAACTGTGACAAATCTGATGAAAAATCAATCCGCCTTGCGAAAGGATTTTTAGGTGAGATGAACGATTTTGAATTCACGTTTCTGGCATTAGTGTTTAGTGACATTTTCTCAATCTCGGACATACTATTTGACGTTCTTCAAAAAAATCGCTTGACATTCATTGGTGCATATCCAATATAAAACGCTGTCGTGAGGCGCTCTGTAAAAAAAGAAATGAAAAATTTTTTAATACCATGTTTGATAAAGCAAATTCTATTACAGAAATAAATCATTACAAACGTGAGCTTGCTTTCACCTGATGAGGCTAAGTATAGAACCCTTTTTTATGAAATATTGGACCATATTTTAATGGAAATGACACTAAGATTTCAAGACTGAGAAAAACTTACATTTTCATGTTTGGCAGGTTCTGATAAATTTTCCGAATATAGTTTAAATTTTCCGACTGGCCCGTTTGAAAATTTGGTACAGTTATATGGGGAAATATTTTCAAAAAGTCAGCGACTTAAAAATGAGCTTGGTCTTATTTTTGCCAGTGAGAGTAATTGGAATATATCGCTGCAAAAGCAAGTGAAAAAAATTAAAAAAAATAAATATATTTTTACCGAAGCATATAAATTGTTTTCTCTTATTTTGACAATATTGTCGACTTGAGTGGAAAGAAGTTTTTCTTGCTTCAAATGTGTAAAAACTTATTTAAGAAATACAATATCTCAAGAAAGACTTACTTCTCTTGGCAATATTTCAATTCAAAAGGAATTTCTGGAGGGCAACTCATCCATTTTATGAGGATGTTATAAATTAATTTGTTACTATGAAGGATAGGAGAAATGATATATACAAAATATATCGCTGCAAGAGCAAGTGAAAAAAATTAAAAAAAATAAATATATTTTTACCGAAGCATATAAATTGTTTTCTCTTATTTTGACAATATTGTCGACTTGAGTGGAAAGAAGTTTTTCTTGCTTCAAATGTGTAAAAACTTATTTAAAAAATACAATATCTCAAGAAAGACTTACTTCTCTTGGCAATATTTCAATTCAAAAGGAATTTCTGGAGGGCAACTCATCCATTTTATGAGGATGTTATAAATTAAATTGTTACTATGAAGGATAGGAGAAATGATATATACAAAATTTAGGTAAGTCGTAAAAAAATATTCTACCCCCTCCACATATAAAAAAATTCTGGAAAAAAAATGATTGCGATATTTTCTTGCTTCATTTGCACTTCACTTACTTTTTCACCCCCGAGCCGCCACTGGCTTTTGGTCGTTAACTTCACACCGGCAAGTTTTAGGAGATTAATTTAAGCAGGACGCAGCTTTCATATGTTAAGAATATCTACGCTAGGCTTGTTAAAATTTCCCAGTGCCTTTTTGTGAAAGCCGCTTCTATTAAACATTCCGTTTCCGCCAGTGCTCCTCCCTGCGAAAAATTTTATTTTCCTACCTTCCTAACACTGCATCGGTCTTAGTTTTGTCTCTCAAATGTACGCTTTACTACACACTGGATTAGAACCTGCACAGCAACAATGCAATAATGTAATGTATGTTTAATAACGAATACGACAGTTTTAGTCTCACTGGTAATGACTTTGGAAAAATGTACTATGATTAAACGCCTAAGAGATTGTCTCATATTTCTGAAGTCTTGACCGCGAAATGAGATTGCAGCGCACCAGTGAGCGGTGGTTTTCACTTTTATTTAAACATTTTGAAAGAAATTATTCAGAATAATATGTTTTCGGATGAGTGTTTTGGAAAATATAGGCTGCTACAGCTACTATCTTTTTTTTTAGTCATTAGTTGTTTTTCGCCGATGTTTTTGGGTTATAAAAGGATTATGCAAAACTATGATTGACTTTTTTTAGTAGTCAGTGTTTTTCTGTACGTGCATGATAGGCAATAATAGCAATTTCAATATCCTATTAAAATATATTTTGAGATAATTTATAAATTTGATCATCCTACATGGTTTTAAAGTAATATTGTTGTTACATTTTAGAAGGACCGCATTACTCGTTACAAGCAAATATACTTTTTGACGAAATAAGTAAAAATATGACAGTAACAATAACCTGGAACGAATTTCTCGATTTTTGTATAAAATCTATATACCCTGAAGCAAAGCAAAAGCTCAGCTTTAAAGTTGGTTCCATTGACACTGTGGCTCATACCAAAGTAAGTTGATGTGTACTATATGTAGTTATTTGTCAGCTAAGTTTCTTCTTAATAAATGCACTCAGTTTTTTTTTCAGAACATAGGTTGTAATTTGGTTTTAATATTCTTTTAAGACCGCCTTCTGAACTGAAAAAAAAATCGAGAAGCCTTGTCTTTACCCGCAATAATAACAAATTATGTAAACTGATTAAACTTTACCACTTAAACATATCATTCATTTAGTTTTGAATGGCACTTTCTTTTTCGAAATTAAAACCTATTGAGCAACCAATAACTTGCAAAATGAATTAGAAACAAATGGAAAACAATATATTGCCTGAGTATATAAGATATGCATACATGCTCAATTTATTGATGATATCCATTAGTTTAAAAAACTGGGTGTTGCAGAGCAAATAGTAAACCTAAGCATATTCATTAATGGGTAAATGGGTGATATGATGTATGGTGATATGTACTCCCTGTCTCATGATCCGACAAAATCTTATATGAAAAATCCCTAAGATGTTGTTTTTTGAAAAACTAACTATTTTAAATGTCAACTTCGGACAATGAATTCTGTTAACATCACAATCTGTTAAAACGTCATTTACTCAAATTAGCTCTTTAGAAGATGTAGCACCTTCTTTTAATTCGGCAAGTTGAAAAATGGTACATATTCAACTCTGTTGAAAAAACAATCTAATAATATTCCACAAATCGGCACTTTTAGGAAGTAGTAGGACCAGTGGCGTAGCCAGATCTCTTAGGACCGTTGTGGAAAATAGGTCATAAGATACACAAAAAATCATCAAGGTAGCGCCATTTTTTAAAACATACAATGTATGCTATATGAGGGTATGTGTGTAACTTCTCAGAAAATTTTAGATTTGTTAAAATCCCATTGCCAGGAGCCGAGAAATCGAGATTCTTAATAGGATAACGAAGACTCAAAAAACTTTTAAAATATAAAGAGTTTTTTTTAATACCTTATGTTATAACGATAATAAAGGCACAAGTAGGACCAAAGACCTGCTGTAATATTTGCCGCCTGCCTAGGCAATAGAGACCAGACGCATGTTATGTAACTTTTCAGAAAAGTTTAGGTCTAATAAAACCGTTGCCAGGAACCGAGAAATCGAGATTCTTCGTTATGGCAGCAAAATTTTCACTTACCGGATATTTATTTAATGATCAATAAGTATACTGAATTTCGAATTCATCAAGGCGTTGGAGACCCTAAAAGTTGGAACAAGCTGGGGAGAATAATAGTAGAGGCCGACAGCAACAGTGGAGAAGGGCTGGGTTAAGATCTAAATATTTTGCGCCACGTAATTAATTATTACTCTACTTTATCAAATAAGTTAATGAAGTACTAGGCCGATAATAATTACGAATTATCGCCCAGTGTTGCACAACTCTAGCGATTCCAAGCAACGAAAAACCAAAATATTATCTTATACCAATGAGCTTACCTTCACAGAATACCAAATAATTAATTAAGATATGAGGGTCTCACTTGTAGGTAGGTAGCAGCAGTAAAACGCAAAATTTTGTTTGAAATCATATACTAATATCAAATAAGTTGTTCTTTTTTTGTTTTTTTTTTTAAAGTTATTTCAAGTACAATAATAGTATATGTAGGTATGGTCCAAACGCGGGCCAACAGCGATACAGCTATAATATGTACTAAGCTTCTAATCTTAATTATTAAAATTACCTGCAGCTTATGAGAAATCGATATTGTACACAAGAAAATGAATAATAAAAAAAATATAAATATGACAATGGTCAACAGTATGCAGGAATATATAAAAATATAGTACCACGGTCGATATTATGACGCCATAAATCGTGAGTGCAAAATCAAATACAAGTCAGTGAAATACATCAAAAATTATAAATAGAATCAAAACAAGTTATTAAAGGCCACTCGATAAGCCAGTCAGCTCAATAATAAGGTAAAAAGTTTAGTTTAAAATTAGTAAATAGATTTTGATTTTTAGTGAGAAAAATTAATTTAAATTTGAATTTGTAAATATGAAGAACAAATTAATAAATTGGCTAATTGACTGTATCGAGGAATTTAGCTTGCAAAAGATATAATAGTTGAAATTTTAATTATTTGCTACGGTTACTTATCTGGACGTCCTCCAATAGCTGTGGCCGTTAGCTGTTCAGACCTTCAGGCGAAGAAATGTCACCTGGACTCAGGCGTATACAGGTGGGAGCAGCACCAGCTCCGATGGTGAAAGTGAGTCACTTGCCTGGTCAGGCAAGTTGGCAATCCCAATAACTGATCCAAAGAAAAACCCAAATTCCAGGACTTGATCGTCGTCGTGACGGAAATCCCTTGGAATAATATCCAAACCAAAAAAAAAACCCTAAAGAGAAAACATCCCTTAGCAAACATTAAACCATATCCAAATATAGCCCAAAATGTAAACAAAAATTAAATAAAATATGCAAATAAAATAATATTACCTCCTTCTGAGGGTTTTCTAACCAAAATGGAGTCTGGGTCTAGCAGTTGCCTAATGCTAAAAACGGAATCAACGAGTGGTTGTCGATGGTCTGGACAAGTGCAGTGGGCTTCTTACGAAGTCTTGACTCTAAATTTAAAGAAATAAAATGTCAACCCAGACCGAAGATGTTGAACAAAATGGCGTATGGTCATGGAAATGGCCACTAAGAACCATACACGGGCATTATCATATTATTAAATAATCAAATATACAAAAACTCACCGGAATCTGCTATTCCAGGTGCCAATATGGCAAGTCAGCAGGAGGATATCCTCTAAAGATGGTTGAACGAGGATTTTAGAGTGTGGCGGCCATTTTCACAATTCTCCCTCGTGGGTGCGAACTTCCTCTGTCCAAAAAAACCCCAAAGTGCCCGAATAACAACTTTAGAACTTTCAAATCCAAACAGGAACTATTTCGCAAAAGATGCTCATCAATAAATCTCGTAAATACGATCAAGCCAGGCTCTACTTGAAAATTATGATGAAGGCATCAGAAAATGGACCGCGCACCACACTGCTGACTTGAGACTCACCAAGCAGGAACAAATTTTTGGAGCAACAGGTCCAAAATGTCTCGCCATGTTGCCACGATTCCACTCATAAAATCCTAGTTAAGACTTCAACTCTTTATCAATAAGCAACCAGTCATACTTAACACCAAAGGCACAGCAAATATCCGTCAATTAAATATCCAAAGGTCAAATCCGAGAAATAGAAACAATATATAAAATTCATTGTTTCAGAGCCACAGTCAGGTAAAATGTCACATCCGATATAAAAATTCTGCAGTCACGGGATCGGAAACTTATTCATGATCCGGCAACTACGGTCACAGATTGCTGTCGTAACCACAGGAACCGGTCGATAAAACTAGAAATGACTAGAAATACGTCGGCATCACGGAGGGCAATATTACCGGAAAACTTATCATAAAAAATCACTCACAAAACTATACTTGGGCATTCCAAAAGAACCTCAAATTACACCATTGTAAGCCCTCGAAAATAATAACAAAATCTAGACCTGCCATAATGCATCCGACTCATCTGAATAATTCTTTCCCAAAATTGACAATGTAGCGCCCTCTTTTGTAGGAACCTACGATACGACCAAATGCGCCTGATAGAATACTGCGATGTGTGCAGGAGACCGAGGAAACTGCCCCGACCGTCCACTTCCACCGCGGTACCTTTCCAAAATTAACGACAGAAAAATCGATAATCGAACCGTAAGCCAGGCTATTGATAAACGAGACCTGGAGATGTCGTGACACATCGATCAGTTGCGCGGACCTATACAGTGTAATTCTAATATACTTGTTTTATTTCAGTTCGCACTAACTGAATCCAAAATTCTGTTCTCTAAAAATCGAAACGGCAGAATCGCACAAGAATAATCATTAACATATTAAATCCATAGTGCATTAAAAGAAGTTTTCGTAGTTTTAAAAGACAAACGTGATAGGAAAGCAAAATTGTAAATTCAAAAATGATTAATATTTAGTAGTATTATTATCTAAAAATTTGTTTATTATATAATTATTTAAATAGTTTAATATTATTATTAGCATGCTATAAGTCCGAAATTATCACGTTACATCGTGAGATAACAACGTTTAAAAAAATACTATATATAAAAGAAGAGTCTTCGGCTGAATTTTTAATGATAGCTTATGTAATAACAATAATAAAAACACAGGTCGGACAAGAGTCAGACAATTGCGATATTTAAAAAAAACTATTTTGAAAGGTAATTGTAATTTCTCAGAAAATGTTCGATTTATTAAAATCCCATTGTCAGCTGAGAAATCGAGATTCTCAGTGAGATGAGGTAACATAACAGAGATGCGGTAAAGTTGCTTGCGCCATTCAATTCCGTAATTTTTTTTTCAGCATGCTTGCTATGGAACTACTTCAGCGCTACCCTGAAAAATTCATACAAATTAGTTAAACCGTCCCAGAGTAATCGGTGTCATTCCGCTATTTTTAAGATTTTTTCATATGCTTTCTATGGGACCACACTGGTAATATTCTGGACATTCCCTGAAAAGTTGATCAAATTGACAAAACCATCGCGGATTAATTGATGTACATACATAAAAAAATGAAGCCGGTGTTAAAAAAAATACCTATAAACAATTGATAAACTCCTCCTTTTTTGAAGTCGGTTAAAAATCATTAAAAATCTGTTATTTTAGTTTTTATCCCACAAAACGTATTTCCCAACATCAAAAAATTTTAATCCCAAAAAAAATCAGAAATATAAGAATATCAATAAAGTTTAATGACGGCTTTAGAAATTTACATAACCCGCGTAACATCTGACAAAATCGAGTGCGAGCTAATTTGGGTACATAATCACAATTCCATATAAAATTACCAATACCTATTTGCATCATTATCTCTCAAAAGTTCCATTTTTCCCTCTTTTTAACATTTGAAATGAAACCTTTTTTCTAAGTGTCTTTAAATTATGTTTACAGAAAAGACAGACAATAAGAGCAATGTCGTTAGTTAATTGTACATCCGACCATAATACAACTATATCGATAGATCATGAATAAATGCGAATGATCTCCTATCGACATACGGTCGAAAAAAAATGGTGTTTCATTGGGTTTTTGGGATTTCAGGGAACTGAAAAAAAATATGGCGCTTTTTATATAATATTAGTTACTGTTACTCTAGTAAAATTGTATGAACAATGTACTCCAAGTACCTTTTATTTTATTAGATAAGTCCAACTTTTTAACTATAGTTTAGGCCTCGCAAACTTTGAGCCAATAAAACTTCTTAAAATAGAACTAAAAGTATGAAATATAAAATTTAAAAAAACATTAAAACCGACTTAGAAAAACAGTTTTCAAACTAATAAAAACAGTAAAATGACATAGTTGAGGTATTAGATATTAAAACTTTCAATACATAAATATTTTTTATGATATACCTAGTATTTAGGATGGCGACTTAATAAATTTAAATTTCCAAGATAGATTAAAATATTAATATTAACTTTTTAATGTATTTATTCGCTTTAGTTTTCTTGTAAAGGTTATTTAGTAAGCAGAGGCTGATTGATAATCCAGTGTACAAAAGATCTAATAGCCATATGTGATGTAACTCTTTCTACCCTTTGCAAAATACACCAATATGTACAGCTCTGTGTTCCTTTTTTTATATTAAACATTTACATGTTCTTCAAAAAAGAACAAAAAAAAATTATTTATTACTTCCTTTTTAGAATGAATCAGTAACCAAAATAGTACTAATAGAAACAGAACAATATTTTTGTTATGCTATTATCTTAAAACATGGAAGAGTAGGACTATATGATGGCAGTATGAATTTCCTTACATCTTATCATGCTATTATGACAAGAGAGGATATATCTCGACCTGAAGATGAACGACGAAGGCGAAACAGGTAACTTCTGGTTTTAGTTTTGCATTAATCTACAAAAAATTAAGTGTATTATTAAAAACTGCTTAAAAAATTAATTAAATAAATAGAATTTTTCAACAAAATAGGGCAATGGGGAGATTTTTGAGATGAGAAATCATAATTTTGTATTAATTTTTGTGTAACACCTAGAGGGCGCTACGTACGCTATTATTATTTACTTTAATTTGCCATGACTTTTTTGACTGCTAACTTTTGGGATTTTTTATGAATAAACCTTATTTTTACATTTAAGTAGAAAATGCATACTTGCTTAATAACTCTAGAGGTACCCGTTTTCGAGAAATTTGCAAATTTTTGCGTCGGTGCCAGGTTACACTCCCTTAGACGCTAGATGAAGTTGGTGAAAACATTACAAAACCTTAGTATGTAATAGGTATCGTTAAAATAAATAACTTTTATATTATAAAGTTGTACTGAGAAGTGTTTCATTCTTCAACAGGATGTCAAAGTTTTATTCTTTTTTTTCGTTTTTCTCACTATTTTTCTATTTTTTTCTCATTCTTTTTGTTTCTTTGCATTTTTATGGTATCTGTTATCATTTTCTAGATGTTTGCGTATCTATACAAACCAAGTATTATCAAAGTAACAAAATTGAAACAAATCTAGTGGCTAATTAATTAACAATTTAATTCTAACGTTACATCAAAAACAGAAACAATTATAAGAACTGCTGAAAATGACCTCCTCTCCTTAATATGTAGGACTCAACTCTTCGTCTCATAGACTGGCGAACTATCTCGAACATTCCAGGTGTATTGCGAATTATTTCACATGAAGCTATATTTCTATTTCTCAAACCTTCCTCTGACTGGATAGGAGTCTGATACACCAACGATTTTAAATGTCCCCAGAAAAAATAATCTAAACAATTTAGATCGGGGGACCTTGGTATCCATGGGTCTTGACCTATCCACCGGTTGTTGTATTGTCGATTTAAAAACTCCCTTACATCCAAACTAAAATGTGTCGGTGTGAATCATGCTTAAGCTACATTTGGTATATTATTTCAAGTGGTACCTCTTCTAACAGCAGCGGAAGTTCTTCTAAAAATTGATGATAATACTGTCCATTTGATCTTCTTGGCAGGAAAAAGGGACCCACCAAATGATCTCCAATAATACCAGCTCACACATTTACTGTAAACTGCTCCTGAAAATGACTTTCGCCTATCGCATGAGGATTTTCTTTTGTCCAAATATGATTATTTTGAAAATTCCTGATGGTATTTTTCGAAAAACTTGCCTTATCACTGAATAAAATTTTATTTTTAAGATTGGGTCAACATTAGCATGAACCACTGGCAAAAATGGAATCGGAATTAAAAATCGCGCGGAAGAAAAGCTTGGTCTCTTTGAATATGATAAGGATACATCAAATTATCCAATAAAATTGTAAAAAAGGTACGTCTTCTTGCAGTTCTGGTAAATCGTTATAATGAATAGATTGTCATAAACAGTATATTAAATACAGAATTTGAAAGTACAATTTCACTGACTCTCTGAAGGCTAAATCGTTGGCTGTTAAATAACAAAAAACATTTTGAAGATTTTTTTTTTCTTTGTTATCTGGTTATAGTCAAAAACAGTGTTATCGTGCGGGTCATACGATTTATCAACAACAAACTTTTTAAGTTTGTTTTTCTTTTATTACGTGTAATCATATCCTCCGCATAAAATCCGGAAGATGAATTAGATAGACCTATGATATTTTCATATGAAAAAAGAGGACAAACATATAAATACCAGCAGTTGCAAAAATCTCTGCATTTGAGCGATGTCATTTCAAAGTCAGATTGACAAGTCAGTGACACAATGAGTAATAGAAAACAATTTTCGGGTTTTTTTGCATCCACAAGCGAAAAAAATGGTATTAAATCTAATAAAATATTACGAAAATGAAAATTCACTGGCCAATATCCAGGAGAGAGTAGCAAAAGCTCTGGGATCGGTATAAGGACTGTGCAGAAAATTGTGCATGAAAAAAAGCATAATTTACTAGCGAAGAAGATTAAGAAATGTACACGAAAAAAGCCAAAGACAGAAGACTTAAGTGACAATGTAAAAATGGATGTTCATAATGCAATTTACGATTTATACACATCAAATACTAATATAACCCTTCAAGTTTTAAAAGAAGCTTTAAAAAATCGAGGCATGTTGGAAATTGGACTAAAATCGTCAAAATTAATAAAAATGTTGGGTTTTCGATATAAAAAGGACTGTAATCGAAGATTTTTATGCGAGTTGCCACATATAGCAAGTGAGCGTATCCAGTTTTTAAAGAAATACACGGAAAATGTAAATTCAGAAAAGTGATATTTTTAGACGAAATTTGGATATTTTCTAATGGAAGTGGCTCAGAATCTTGGCAGGACGAGACTGTAAAAAGTGTCAAGAGAAAAAAAGGATGTGGGACGGGAAAACGGTTCATCATTTTGCATGCAGGTTCTTCAACGGGATTTCTCCCAGGTGCAAGTTTACTGTTTTCTTCAACATCCAAAAGTATGGACTACCATGATAATATGAACTGTGAACTGTTTGAAAAGTGGTTAAAAGAACAACTGATTCCAAATTTAGATGCTCCATCTTTAATCATTCCAGACAATGCATCTTATCATTCAAGAATCTTAAATAAACAACCTACTTCATCCTGGAAGAAAAGTGATATTTATGACTTGCTTATAAAACAAAAACAAAATCCTTTACCCAATATGCTGAAACTAGAACTTCTTTTAATGTCAAAATGTATTAAAAAATTATTAAAAAACCAACAATATATGCCGTAGATGAAATATTACGGGAAAATGGACATGAGGTTTTACGACTGCCGCCATACCATTGCCAGTTTAACGCAATAGAATTAATATGGGCTGGGGCAAAATCATATTACGAAAAACACGTGAACGATGGTCTTACATCAGATGAAGTGCACATTGTTTGGCAAGACTCATTAAATTATATTACGCCGGAGTACTGGAAAAAATCTGCGGAACATACGGAGAAATGAATATGGGATTGGTGGAATCGAGAACGAGTTCTAGATGTCGAAATAGCACCAATGATCATTGCGCCGTTTGAGGACGACTCAGAAGATGAGGACTTTTTAAGTTATGATGATATTTTTTAGTCTATTATATCAAAAAGTTTCTGAAGGATTATATTAGTCTTTGACGTGTATAAATAATAAATTGCATTATGAATATCCATTTTTGCATTGTAACTTAAGTCTTTTGCCTTTTGATTTTTTCGTGTACATTTCTTAATCTTCTTCGAAAGTAAATTATGTTTTTTTTTTTCATGCATAAGTTTCTGTACAATCCTTATACCGATTCTCAGAGCTTTTGCCACTGGCTCCTGGATATTAGCCGGTGAATTTTAATTTAAAAATATTTTTATTAGATTTGACACCATTTTTTTGCTTACTTATTTAGTACATTTGTAATTTTGTAGGCAATAAATAAATAATTATAGAATACTTGTTCCAATTTTAGAGCGTGTTTAAAATAAGTAAATTTTTTTATTAATTATAAGAAAATATAATATATATATATATATATATATATATATATATATATATATATATATATATATACATATATATATATATATATATATATATATATATATATATAAATATATATATACATATATATATATATATATATATATATATATATATACATATAAATATATATATATATATATATAGCCTGTATTTTTCGCATGCATGGCCCTTAATTTTACACTGAAATTTGAAGAAATCGGATAAGTAGTTTTTTAGCTATGCCGCGAATAGCCAGACTGACGGGCAGACATACCTACAGACAGACGGAATTGAGAAAACATGTTTTCCGGCATCTAGGGACCCTTAAACGTAAAGATCTGAAAAAATCTCACGAGGGAAGTAATAACTAATTACCTTGTGTTTTGGACAAAAGTGTATAATATTTTTGCAAAATAAAATTTTTTTGTTATCACAATACAAAAAAAAACAAGTTTTCTTTGCACAGGGGTGGCCCGCATTTATATAAATAACACTGTATAAGTGGTTAGATTTTTAGGTCAAGCGGGGCTCATAATTTTTGGTGA
Source organism: Kuschelorhynchus macadamiae (assembly GCA_030620095.1). Taxonomy (NCBI): domain Eukaryota; kingdom Metazoa; phylum Arthropoda; class Insecta; order Coleoptera; family Curculionidae; genus Kuschelorhynchus; species Kuschelorhynchus macadamiae. The sequence continues at coordinate 1,851,666 of JAUTXW010001141.1, read as the reverse complement.
TTGATAAAAAAATCTCACTTTCATTAAGTGGCTGTATAAACAGAACATATCCTGATTGTTCCACTGATTCGAACCGCCTTTCGACTTTATTAAGGCGCTTGCCATTTTGTGTATTTTTGTTTTTGCCAACCAAAATATTTTAACCAAATACATATTTTATCGAATTTTCTTATTTAGTCCCTCGGCATTTAATATATAAAATAATATTAAGTGGCTATCTTAATTATATTGCGTAATATAATAAAACAAAACTATTTTCTTTCTACCTGTATATTTGTAAATAGCCCATAGAGATTTAATAGCTCGATAGAAGAATCACACAACAGTTTGGTATTCACTGTGTTTTCTGATTGGATTCATAATGTTGGTGACCTTTGGACCCGCACGATAAGACCGCATTCGACTATATCTACAAAGTACTGTTTTTGTTGTTTACTTGTGTTATTGCGTTAATCTTGCTGTTATGCTGATTCTTAGGCTCGTTATCCTCAAAACACACTTCAATCTTTGGTTCTAACAAAGTTTGGACCAACTCTAAGCCTAGATGAAGTGTGAATGGAAGAAAGCTAAAAGTAAGGAATAATATTGCATTGTTGTCAGTTTTAAATAATTCAATAAATCTGTAGGTAATATTCTGCCCAGTATTAAAAAATAATATTGTTTTCTTTTTTGTTAGTTGGTTTTTGTGTCCTGCTCCCGTCTCTAACAGCAAGGGTCTAGAGACCCCCTAAAAATTGTAATTTCACTTCGATATTCTCGTTATTAATCATTTCGTCGGAAAAATTCCTATTAATTTCCTTATTTGGAAATAGCTTAAAAACTAAGGCAAGTTTATTTTGTCTCTGTATATATATTAAAAGTGAAAACCAATAATTTCACTGGTAGTTAAGCCTCTGATAAATTCGATCCGGCTAATATCACTTACTGTACTAACTTGTAAATCGCTATTCCAAGGTGCCTACCGTAAAAATTAAAAATTTATTATATAACGGATAGATGTGTTTTAAATTTATGTCTTTAAATATGTGTGTTTTGTCGAAACTAAATCTTTTATTTGCATTATCATTTATCATTCCAGGTATACATCCGTTCACTATTGTCGTTCTGAAAAGAACAGTTTTGCTGAAGTTTCGCCAAAATCACATCTGGCGTTTTCGAAGCTTTCGCTTTCGCGTCCGAATAGAGACTGAATTGTTAGTAACTACGTACGCTTCTTTTATACCCCCATCCGGGGCCGAAGGTTATATCTAAGCAGCCGCTGGCCCGTATTTGTGTTTTCCGAATGTTGCTGTTGTTGTTGCGCTAATTGCGCTTGATTTTTTGTGATTTTCGATTTGTCAATTATGGTCTTCCATACTGTTGGTACTTTTAATGGTTCTTCCCTTTTATTTAAATCGCCTTATTTTTCAATTTCTATAGCTTCTCGGATTATTCTGGTCTTATAATGATCTATATTGGCAATCTCCCTACACCCATCGAAATTGATTTTATGGCCGGTTTCCTGATGATGTAGGAATAGAGCTGAGGTTGTTTGTTTGTTTCTGGTGCTGAATTTATGCTCTTCTACTCTTGTTGATATTTTCTTGTTAGTTTGCCCCACGTTCATTTATTCACAATCCTGGCACGGTTTTCCCATTTGATTTTGCCTTTTGGGTTTCCAAGTAGTTTACCTATAGTTGTTTGTGGCTTGTATTATTAGTATGTTGTGTTTTCTAAGAATTCTGCCGATCCTGTCTGTTGTGCCTTTTACATATGGCAAGATTACTTGTTGCCTTCCCGGTTCATAATTTTTGTTGTTCGTTGTTCGGGAGCCCTGTGCATTAATAGCTTTCTCTATGGTGCGATTTGTGTAACCAAGCTGTCGCCAATACCTTAATATCCAGATCCGTGCGAATAACTGAAACACACACAAAACGAACTTAATATTATAACTAATGCTTTAAAGAAGAATGGCTACACAAATCGAACCATAGAGAAATATATTAGTGCACAGGGCTCCCGAATAACGAACAACAAAAATTATGAGCCGAGAAGGCAAAAAGTAGTCTTGACATATGTAAAAGGCACAACATACAGGATCGGAAGAATTCTTAGAAAACACAACATACAAGTAATACACATTCCGTGCCAGGATTGTGAAAAAAATGTACGTGGAGCAAACTAACAGGAGAATATCAGCAAGACTAGAAGAGCATGAACTCAGGATCAGTAACAAACAAACAACCTCATCTCTATTCCAACATCATTAGGAAACCGGCCACAAAATAAATTTTGATGGGTGTAGGAAGATTGCCAATATAAATCATTATAAGACCAAAATAATCCGAAAAACCATAGAAATTGAAAAACAAGGTGATTTAAATAAAAGGGACGAATCATTAAAACTACCAACAAATCGACAACTCTAAAATCACAAAAAATCAAGCGCAATTAGCGTAACAACAACAGCAACGGATGTACACCCGGAATCAAAACTAGGACTAGGATTTCAGCATATATATATATATATATATATATATATATATATATATATATATATATATGTGTTTTCATTCCGGGTGTACATCCGTTCACTACTGTCGTTCTGAAAAGAACAGTTTTGCTGACGTTTCGCCAAAATCACATTTGGCATTTTCGAAGCTTTCTTTTTCGCGTCCGAATGTGGTAGTATCCTTTTCTCAGGAGTCAGTCTCTATTCGGACGCGAGAAAGAAAGCTTCGAAAATGTCAAATGTGATTTTGGCGAAACGTCAGCAAAACTGTTCTTTTCAGAACGACAGTAGTGAACGGATGTACACCCGGAATGAAAACACATTGTATTTTTCCATCCGTGAAGGAGTAAAAATCAACACACATATATATATATATGTATATATATATATATATATATGTATATATATATATATATATATATATATATATATATATATATATATATATATATATATATATATATATATATATATATATATATATATATATATATATATATATATATATATATATATATATATATATATATATATATATATATATATATATATATATATATATATATATATATATATATATATATATATATATATATATATATATATATATATATACATTTTTGTGTGGTATATTCGTCAAATAACAATCTAATATAAACTACAGTAAATGTAAATCAATCAACAGGAAATTGAATTTGTTTTAGATGGATAACAGACGCAGTTTTCTGTCCAGATACTTTAATGTTTATTATTTCCAACACAGCAAGGAGTATAATGATATATGAAGCTTCCGGATTAAAACATATCCCTTATTGGTTAATTTTAAGCACGCCCAATATCCTTGAGGTTTGGTTTTTAAATCTTGTTTCCAATATCGTTTATTATATAGTATTATAGACCAATCAAAACATTGTAAGTATGATTTTTTTTTGGTATTTATAGTATGTGTTTTCAAATTTCAGTGTCTGTCATATAAACCATTCACCAAATTGGATACAACCAGCTACAGTGATAGTATCCTTTTCTCAGGAGACTGTAATGGAGAAGTAATGAGTTTTGCATTTCTTCAACCAAAAAATGGACTACTTCGACGAAAAAGAAACGACAACCTTACGTTGTTTTACTGGAATGTAAGAGTTTATTTAACCCCCTGAAAAAAAAAATTTAACACCCTGAAAACGAAAAAAAAAATCTGAAAATTTACCTAGCTTTTGTAACAAACGTTGAAAGACATATTTTTTTGAATAAATTTATTTTTCTTCCTATGCAGGGTAGGCCTAGGGACATAAAGATATGAAGTAACTCCCAAAAAACAAATATATTTTTTGAAAGGTGCAAACAAAAAATTTTATCCCTTAGGGGATAAAAATACAAAGATTTTTTATTTCCATAACTTAGCTTTTTTAAAACGGTAAAACAATGCAAATTTATTTTATTTTTTGCGATAAAATTTGTTTCCTTTATACAGGTTGTCCGCTAATTTAATAGTACACAGAAAAACCAAAAATTCCTTATTTAAAAATATTAGGATTTAACCAAATTTATCTAGGTATCTTAGGTATTCAAAAGTTTATTTTCGACGTAAATATCTTTGGAAATGTGTAAAATTTGGTATTCGGAGGTTTTTGAAGACGAGAAATTCAAATTTCTTAAAATCATGAATGTAAAGTGTAGAGGGCAATGGCTGTGACATGTCGCATAAATTTAAATGGTCTCAACCTTTTTGCGCCTTAGCAAGCGCGGATCTCCCATTAGGCTGAGTAGACCCAATGAAATGCAATTCATTTGTTCAAACAAAAATGAATTAATATGCATATTTTTGATATCGAACATAGCCACATCTAGAACAGAGCCTGGCTTCTGCTTAGTGTTCACGTTGATGGCCGGTAGTTAGAATAAGTTTCCAATTACACTTATTGTTTAAGGTGTTCCCTATTAGTTCGCAGTTTATTTCCGTGGAGTATAAACAAATTTCGTTAAATGTTCAGTATGGGCTTTATTTGGTATATATAATTTATTCGATTTTAATTTCGCGTAAAGGCAATTAAGCGACATTTTGATAAGTTAAAATATACTACAATTTCTACAGTAGGTTATTCTCGGGATATTATAATTTTAGATACACTATTATGTGTTAATCTTAATGTTCAATTACTTTACTTTTAAACATACAATCTTGATATTTTCCTCAAAAGCACGGTGTGAATAATGTATTGCGCATCAGCGTCCAGTTTTTCCGATACAAGTCATAACAGAAAACTATCACAAAATTAACTTCCAAATATCCAAACGTATTCTTGCATGCAATAGAAATTAATATTCTTTTTATACTTTAGTTTTTAATATAATTGGAGAGAGGGGCTCAGTGGGCATAACGGCACAATGGACATATCAATCTAATTTTATTATTTCGAAATTGGCGGGTAAGCTAACCTATTTACAGTGATATGTTGCATATCCAAACTAGAATAAGTTTTACCTAAATAATGTTGCCAAAAATTGACTGATACGCTCTCTTAATGCCTGAACCACCCAGAATGATGCCAAAATATAATGTCCGCCAAGTCTTCAATAGTGAGGAGGAGTTTCTCTTAAGTGAATATATAGAAGATTCTGCTAAGCGACATCATGGACTTTCACTTTTATAGCTCGTCAGCTTGCATACAAATAGGCAAAAGCTAATCGTAAAATTATGACAGACAATTGGAATCTTGACCTTGCAGCTGGAAAAGACTGGTTTACAGCTTTTATAAAAAAAACAAGATCTTCCTTTAAGAACGCCCGAAGCCACATCGTTAGCGGGAGCGATGGGCTTGAACCACCAGTCCGTTAATTTGATTTATGATAATTTAGAAGCAGTTTTAGGAAAATATAATTTAGGACCTCCTCAAATATACAACATGGTCTAACCACACTCCAAAATACATCAAAAATAATTGCGCCGAAAAGCATCAACAACTTGGGCAAATTACATCAGCAGAGAGGGGGGAACTCGTAACCGCATGTTGTGCAATAAATGCGTGTGGTAATTCGGTACCCGCGATAATGATTATTCCCTAGAGTTAATTTTAAGGCACACATGATTTATGGTGCTCCAGCGGGAACAATAGAGTGTGCTTCGCCATCTGGGTGGATAACAAACGACCTATTTCTACAATGGTTATAGCACTTTATTAATCATGTCAAACCATCCAAAGACAATCCAGTGCTATTGATTATAGATAATTTGGAAGCACACATCACATATTCAAATGTATCTTTGGCTGAAGAATCTGGTGTGATATTATTAACTTTACCAGTCACAGGGTTCAGCTGTTAGATAAAACTGTATACTAGCTCTTAAAGAAGTACTACATTGATGCCTGTAAGGTCTGGTTGCTCTCTAATCCAGGTAGAAGAATTAGAATTTACGAAATTGCCCACATTTGAAACGCCTCTCCATAAGAATTTTCGGCAAAAAATATTTTAACCGGATTTTCAGCTACAGGGATATTTTCTTTCAATAAAAACATTTTTCAAGACTCCGACTTTAATGCGGCTGAAGTTACTGATTTACCCCAAGTTCCAGATAGTTCCGCTCAGATCAGAATGTACAGAAAGGAAATACTGATTTGGTTTGGTCCCGTTTCAGGATGCAGTGGTACAAATAATTTAATACCAGGAATATTACAAACTGCATCTGCGGTGCAGAAAGTAAAAAGGAATTTAGGATTAAACCGGCCAAAGAAAAATAAACATGAAGAACAGGAAGAAACAGATAATGAAAGCAGCGACGAAATTAATTTGTTGAGATTGGTATTAGGTTGGTAAATTTAGAAATTTCTAGAATTAAAGAAGGTAGCTTTGTTCTGATCAAATACGTCAAAAATTAATTAGTAAAGTGGTTTGTTGGACAAGTTGAGCAAGTTCAAGGAAGAAAAGGAACTGTAAATGCATTTATTTTTCAGGAAAAGGTAGACAAATATTTGTGTGAGAAGAGCAACGTGATCGCCTATCTTCCAGATCCCAAAAAAACCGTAACAACTGCTAGGCCTTTATATTTTTGATGTTAATTTTTTCTCCTATAACGAGGAATAGATGTTTATTTGCCCGCTTGTCATACGTTGAATTTTGTTATTTTTTAATTATATACCTACAAGTGATAAATCGTTTTTTGTAAAGTACCTGTAAAATTTGAGTCTCAAAACCCATTGTGTCAACATCATATGACCACCTTTGCCCTTTATGGGGCAGAGTGGTCATAATAAGCTACTTTTTTTTAAGTCGCTGCAAGTTAAACTTTTTTATAACGAATGTACATGGTAATACATTACACTTTTGAGAAACTAATACTACGAATAGAAAGTATTTAAGAGTAGATTCAGTAAAGAGGAAAATTTCGTGAGCAGTTTGCCCCGCTCTCCCTTATATTAAATACTAACCTAATATATTAGACAACATAAAATAACATTTATTAAAAGCTAGGAGTGCAAAACACATGTAAATGTAAAGCTTTATATTTTTTAGGATTTTATTAAAGAGAAAAGTCACGTTATTGTAAAACACTATGGCAAAGTGCATAGTGAGTCCATAAAGCATATTCAGTATTTTGCTGAATTGCATCTTTTACTGACATGCAGTAGAGATCCAAATGCTTCCATTGTTTTTAAGTCTACTGAAAATAAACGAAAAACTGACTTTTATAAAGTACCAGAGGTAAGTGCGTTAAAGCTAATGTCAAGCGTTTTTAATATATTTCACGCCAACACGCCTAGAAGAAATATAATAATTACTATCGTAGGGAAAAAATTTTAATAACCGTATAGGATATAAGAGAGTCAAGAATTTAAAACACTTCTCAAAATAAAAAAAAACTTTAACATATTGTCATATTTTATTGCTTATAATCCTTGAAACTGTCATTTATACAGAGGGGTCGGTATTGAATGTGCCAAAAAGCAAATATGCCTTAATAAAATGTGCTTATTATTGACATACAGGGTGTTAAAGTTAAATGTCGAAATTGTTATTTTTCTATAGCTCAAGAAAAAAGGATATACTACATTTAATTCGATTAAATAAACCGTTTTCGAAATATTTGCATTTTAATATGTTACTGCAAGTCAAATTATTAATGTTAGCATACATAATTTGAATAAAAGGTCTTTTAACATAAAAATAACTTCTAGTAATTAATATGCCTAGGCATAATGAATCTTTGAATAGTGAAATGAAAGATATGATTTATGCTCAACTAAATGTTAACAGTGCTGCGGCAGCCAGACGCTAACAACAACAATATCCAAATAGAAGGCAGCCGGATCGACATATTTATCAAAGATTATACGGTCGACTAGGTCCTAAGGCTACATCTGTGAAACAAGAAGATATTTTATTGCGAGTAGGTGAAAATCCAGGTATAAGTGCAAGATATTTTGCGAATGCTACTCATGTGAAAAGGACATCCATTCTTTACAAATTTTACACACATGATTTATGCTCAAGCAAATTTTAAAAGGTGAAACAGGATCTTTTCGTCCTCTGAGTCATATTGGGCGTCCTAAAGCTATATCTGTAGAACAAGGAGAAGCTATTTTATTGCGAGTAGGTGAAAATCCAGATATAAGTACAAGGCGTTTTGCGAATGTTACTCATGTGAAAAGGACATCGCTTTTACAAGTTTTACATACTGAAAAACTACATACATATCATTTCAAACCCGTTCAACACCTAAAACCACCAATTTACCAGTCAGTCTTCAGTTTATCAATAGAATTCTTTTCACGGACGAAGCGACCTTCACCAGACGAGGTATATTTATTTGGCGAGAGTGTGTGGAATATGTGGGAACTGGAAAATTCACACTTAACCAAAGAACGGGAATTTTCTATCAATACTTCGTGTGACATAATTGCTGTTGCGGTTCGCAATTTTTTAGATGAATAGTTGCTTCACAGATGGATTGGTCGGGGCAACTATTCCAAAAAATTCAAGATGCCATCAATGTTATCAGGAATAAGCAGAGAACTTTATTCCAAGTAAGGCGCTATTTGGTAATGGGATTAAGAAAATGCATAGAAATAAATGGGAGACATTTTGTTCAACTGTTGAAGTGACGTTTTTCATTATTTGTTCATGAAAAATTCATTAAAATATGTTATTTAGTATGTTCAGTGTTTAACTATTTTTTGACTTGCATTAAAATATTAAAATGCAAATATTTCGAAAACGGGTTGTTTAATCGAAATGTAGTATACCTTTTTTTTTAGAAATCTCACTCTATCATATCTACTCTCTGTCAATAAATAATAATGAAACGGTACTAACAAGAAAGTTATGTCATGAAATAGCGAGTGTATCGGGTGTAACAAGCGACCTCTACATATTCCTCGAAAAAATAGTATTTAGTCGTATTTTAGTTTTTATCTCGATATCTCAAACACAGCTTGAGCTATAGAAAAATAAGAATTTCGAGATTTAAGCTTTAACACCCTGTATCTCATTAATGAGTGACATTTTACCTCGGGATATTTGGCTCAATATGATTACTTTGACGAGTTTAATCTAGGATTGCTTTTTAGCGCATTCATTACCGCCCACCCCGTATAAAATATTTAAATGATTCAATTGAGATTTGTATATTTAAATATACACAAATCACAAACTTCAGACAGAGATAATGGACCTCAAAAACATATAGTTTGTGATTGGGAAATGCATAATCTTATTTTTATAACTTTAGTCCAATTTTAATGTGTTTTATATTTTTTTTTGAAACCCTAAACATATATACAAAGGGATACACGCTTCACGCCAAGGGGTCTATCATGGCGACTTTTTCATAGACAAACAGGAGGACTACAAAAAAAAAACGAAAACATATAGGGAAAGAACAAAGGAAAAACTTAACCTATCCTGATATATCTATAAATGTTTATCTACAATTAAATCTTTAAAATTATTGTTGTGCAAAAACGTCATAATTGCAGTATATACTTTTAATTTTTGGAGGGATATTAGATTAAGGAGATTAAAAGGACACTTACATTATCGTTTTTGTGTGAGCCCCACACAGCACTATAAGCATTAAAATCACCACATATAAGATATGGTGATGGTATTTGCACTACAAGATTAACCCAATCTTTATTACTTGCCTTAATTCCAGGAGGCCTATAAACTGACACAAGCGAAATATTTTTACTATTTATGGATATAGTGATACCACAAACCACAATGCCGGCATTAAAATTACGAATAAAATTAATAGTGTGAAAGGAAATATGTCTTGCAACAAGAATAGCAACACCAGCCTTGCCGTCTGCTCTATCTTCACGTATCATGTTGTATCCTGAAAAGGTTATATAACGACCTGGCTTAAACCAAGTCTCGCATAATAATGCAATGTCAATATTATTTTGATACATTAACATTTCAAGATTTTGCCTTTTAGTTACAGCAGATTGTGCATTCCACTGTAAGATATTTAATTTATATTCCTTTTTGTTATTATCCATTGTTAATCTGTTTTGGTGGATGATCTAAAAATTTCAAAAAGGTCCCTTTTAACAGTTTCTACTTGTAAATTTTTAAGTTCGTCAGGTGAACTTAGATTTTTTAATAAACCTATAAAATATCCAGCAAAACTTTCGATTAGTTGACTTTTTTCACTAACAAATTTATCTAATTCTTTCTCATAATTATTATTTAGGGTATTATTAGGTGAAAGTGGGGTATTTGGGCCAAATACAAAGGGAAACATTATATTGAGAGTAGGAGATGTATTATGCTTTCTTTTTTTGATATTAGATTGCTCACCTCGACTGTTATTTACTACAGATTGAGAATGGGAAAATGAGGTATCCCCAAGTGTTTTTCTAGGTAATTGGGTAGTTGTTTGTTTTTTAGATAATGAAGGGAAATTAGTATTGTACTCATCGATACTATTGAATAAACTAAATTTATTATTGGTAGCTATACCTAGGTAAGAGTTTTCATAAGAATTCTCGGCTTCTTTAAAACTAATTTTTTTATCAATCATTATTTTTTTAATATTTTGTTGCTTTGCAATTTCCACAAAATATGTCCATTGGTGTACACTTGTGCTCAACATTTTCTGTTTTGGGTTTGCCACATGAAATACAAAGATTAGCATCGGATTTACACTGCTTAAATATATGCCCATATTTTAGACACTTGTAGCATTGTGTGACCCTGCCATAGTAAGTCTCAACTGGAAAAATAACACTATCGATCGAAATTTCACTCGGCAATATGTTACCTTTAAACCTTAAAACAACGGTTTGTTTTTTAACATAAAGTGGATTTTGGCCTTCTTTAAATACTTTTTTGTTAGTCTTTTCATACCAAGTACCCTATTAGGAGATTTAATATTTTGCAAAATCTTCAAAAAACGTATCTATACCTTTGATAATTCCTTTCGTTTCTAAGATATGGTTTGGAATAAAAGCGCGCAATTTTTCTTGTTCTAATAAATTATTTCTTACCAATTCATTGGCATCCTTAAAAGATCCTAACTGTATTCTAATTCGATTTTTACCGACAGATTTTATTTCTATTATGTTTTTTACCATTAATTTTTTGTGTAATTTATGTCCAATCCGTAGAGGATGTATACGCCCAAAATTCTCATTATTTGTACTTTCAATCATAACATAAATTGAACTAAAACTGTACTTATCTTATCCTAAATTATAATTTTTCAACTGCCTGTCTGCTTTCTTCAGACTCATTAACAACCCCTTCCATCTGAATAACTGAACCACTTTGTTCGTCCACTGACGTCCTTTGTATTGGCACCCTCCCCATTTAGGGAAGGTTTCATGTTTATTTATATCTAAATCACCTGTACTAATACACTATTTTTATTCTTTACGATCGGAATTGTCCGCAAAAAATAACCGATATGGTAAACAACCGGTGTAGATAAGGATCGTCTATATCATATGAAATCTCGACATGTACTGGTGTTTTATTTACAAATTAAAATGTGCATTCATATTGGGACACCCTTTATAATAATGATTTTTTATACTTAATTGTTTTGGGACAGTTTTTTCTGAATAATAAAAACATTTAGCTACTTTTGTAATGTGTTGAAATATCATCTAAGACAAGAGATCAAAAATTGAAAAAGTAGTTTTTATTAAAAAAATTGTTCTAAAGCAAGTCATTAAAAAAATCATTATTATACAAAAAGCACACTATATCTCAAAAACCTATATAGCAATGAATTTAGTGCAAATAAAAAAAATATAAACGTAGATCTAAAATTTAGACCCTTAAAGTTTCTAAAATTGGCAGCAAATTGATTGGTTACATCTATTTCTAAGACTTTTTAGTTACTTGCACCAAATTGATTGCTACATTGGTTTCTGAGATATAGCTTGTCTTCTAGTATGATAATGATTTTTTTTGATTAATTGCTTTGGGACATTTTTTTCTGAAATAATTAAAACATTTAGATATTTTTGATTTATGTTGAAATGAATGAAATGTGATCTAAAACAAGAGAACAAAAAATGAAAAAATCGTTATTATTAAAAAAAATTGTTCTAAAACAAGTCACTGAAAAAAAAATCATCTTTCTACTAATCTCCAAAAACCAATACAGCAATCAATCTAATGTAAATAACAAATCAAATTGGAAATAGACGTAGATTGAAAATGTTTAAAGTTCCTACAACTATTTAGTTTTTTTTGGAGCGTTGTGTTGTCTATACTGATGACGGCATCGATTTTGTCTTAGCTCTTAGTAATTATAATTTATTAAAAAGATACTTTTTAACAAATTTTGGTATCCATGTTAATTTGCGAAAAATCGACGTTTCTGATTTAAGTCAATCATTATGTATATCTCAGTAACCACTTTTGTAATTAAGTTGATGAATATGGCAAAAATATCTTAAAAATAAATGTATTTTTGAAATCTGAGACTTTTAAAGTTCTTTAAACGCTCTTTCCAAATTTTGTTATCCCCGTTAATTTCCAAGAAAACGGCGTTTGGAGTTTTAAGGGAAACACCTTGTATATTTTGGGTAATTTAACGCTATTTATAATAACGTATACTGCAGGCCATAAATAGTGCATCAAGAATTTTTTCAACAAACAAAGTTTAAAGATGGATATTTCAATAGCGAACTTTTACATACTTAGGGCTTAAAATCAGACCCCCGCATATTTGCAAAATAACCAATTTTTACAACCCCTAAAACTCTCAAAACATTTTTTTATTTTTTTTTTGCTCCTGTCCATTGATCTTTGACAAAATAAAAACAAACAATTTCTAACACTTTTTGATATTTCCGTTTGTTTGCAATATACGGCGTTTCTACGAAATATTCATACAAGTAGAGAGATAACTTAACGACTTATTTACAGGACAAGTCTTTAGCACCTAATTTGTGATCGTGATCAGTAGTTATAGCATTATCATTAGTAATAAGATGTTTGGAAACAGGGTGGGACAAAAGCTAGCTGGAATTTACCAAACGCTAACTTAATGTATTCTGTAATTTGCTTTTGGAGCTATGTCAGACGTAAGATAATTACGTTATACCAGCTGTGGTAAAAGGCTATGGACTTTTTTGCCGAAACGGTTTATTCATTTTTACTCTAGCCGTTCTATTACTATTGATATAGGGTATTCGTTTTTAATTCCAAAAGAGTTACATGGCTAAAAATGCAGGGCGTAATTTTTTAACTCATTTTAGGACGAAAAGCTCATATACACTGTGTCCGGAAAGCCATTTTTTTAGCAGTTTAGTTGTAGGTGTTACTAGGTAGGTACACAAAAGTGCGGACCTTTTTTTTGGATTTTTCTTACTTATTGCCACCCCCCCAACATTTCCTCTTCGGGGCGTCCCTGCATTGGTCTCGTATATTTCTCGAGACAAATCATTCAAATTTGATACGCCATATGTTGTGAGCAATTCCTTCGAAACGGCTATAATACATTTTAGAAAAACCAACAGGGTGTTACTTTCTCCCAGGACGCAACCACTTTTACCACTCCGAAATGTTTACTGCGATGCCGCTGGACATTTTTAAAACAAAATTAAATTTCGTATTCTGTTCTGTAACTCTTTGGTCTCTAGGATTTTTTCGATATTTTGTACCGTTTAGAACTTATTTAGCAAAATGTCTAGTCATGCATGGTCATAGCATAGGGAACACGTAAACATTGTAAAATTGTAATGTTAATGCATTATGACCTTAAAATTAGGTAAGCATGAATGGACACTTCACTAAATAATTTCTAAACGGTACAAAATATCGAAAAATCTAAGAAACCAAAAAGTTACAGAACAGAATAGGGAATTTAAATTTGTTGTAAATATAGCTAGTGACGTCGCAGTAAAAAATTGAGGGGTAAAAGAATCGTGACCTGGGAAAAAGTAACATCCTGTAGATTTTTCCAAAATATATGTATATAGGCACTGCTAACATACAGTACATCAAATTTTAATGATTTATCCTGAAAAATGTATGAGGTTCATGATAAAAAACTTAAAGAAAATGAAAACTTTAATCCACTGTATGTAAAAAATTGAAGGCTTTCCGGGCACATGTTTATATGAACTTCTAGCTCTAAAATGAGCCAAAAAACTACGCCCTACACTTTAGCCATTAATTAAATAACACCCTATATAACTCTTTTGGAATTAAAAAAAACGAATACCCTATTTCAAGACTAAAAAAATTTCTTTTACCCGGAACTTCCCTCGTTATGAATCTTTCCTTTTATTAGGAATAGTGATGTCAATTGAATAAGATTTTTTTTGCGTTGATTTTTTAGAATATTATTTAGCCGTCATTTTGTTTTGCTATCTTATATTCATACCAGAATGTTACCAGTTCATCCCTATGTAACACTTAATATTTGTTTAAAATTTGAAGAAATTGGATAATTAGTTTTTTTAGTAATATTTTTTTAACGTTTCACTAGGCCGCCATCTTGTTCCGGCATATTGGATTTTTACCAAAATATTAGCAGGTCATTCCCATATGACCCTTAATTTTAAACTAAACTTTGAAGTCAATCTGGTAAGTAGTTCTTAAGCTATCCCTCGAATTGACAGACAAACCGACAGACGGACACAAAACATATTTTTTGGTATCTAGGGACGCTAAAACCTGAAAATATGTAAAACCTGAGAGGGACATTTTTTCACGATTACAAATATTTTATTTGGCCGCCATTTTGTTCTGCCATCTTGAATTAGTAACACAGTTACACTAGTTCATCTCTATACCACAATTAGTTATGGCATATAATTTGAAATCATTCCATTAAGTAAATTTTTCCAGGCTGAATTTTTGAATATTTTATCAAGCCGCCATTTTATTCCACCATCTTGAATTCGTGCCAAAATTGTACCAATTGATTCCTACATAATGCTTGATTTTTAGATAAATAGGATAAGCATAATATTTCACTAGGCCGCCATTTTATTTTGCCATATTGGTTTTTCACCAAAATGTTACCATGTCATCCCCATATGACCCTTAATTTTTGACCAAAATTTGAGGTCAATCGCCTAACTAGTTTTTTAGCTATGCCGCGAACAGATAGACCAACGGAATTGAGAAAACATGTTTTTCGGCATCTGGGGACCTGAAACGTAAAGATTTGAAAAAGTCTCGGAGGGTGATTTTTTCACGATTACAATACTTTCCTTTTACGGGGGAAGTAAAACGGTAGAGTAAACATGAAAAAAAACATAAATGACAAAAGTTTTGTCACATCTGATATATCTTAAGTATCTTTTGGCATAATTCCAAAAGCGAATTATCGTATCTGCAGAATAGTTTGAGTTAGTGTTTGGTAAATTCTAGTTAACTTTTGTTACACCCTGTATCCATACTTCTTAGTACTAATGACAACGGTATAACTACTGATCATAAATTAGGTGACAAAGATTTCTTTTTTTATACATGTTGTTAAGTTACAGTCAGTATGAAGAGTCAAAATTTAAATTTCTCAAAGATCATTTAGGTCAGAAGCACAAAAGTTAAAAAAATGTTTTGAGTATCTTAGGCGTTACCAAACTTTTGCAAATATAGAGAGGGGTTTTATTCGATGTCTATTATGTTTTACGAGCATATACAGTCAAGTAAGTAGAACTGTATCTCGACTTAAAAAACCGCATCCCGATGTTTGAAATTGAAATATCCATCTTTAAAATTTTTAATAAAAAAAATCTTGATGGCTTGTTTATTATGGCCAGCAGTTTATTTTAAACATTTGTAATTTCCGACATATAATGTTATTCATTTTTTATACGAATTTGATTCTAATTCTAGGGCATAAACTGCTTTGCTCTGACTGCCACGGGCAAAGAACTAATTACAGGAAGCGGTAATGGTACTATTAGAGTGTGGAATACGTTTATATCAAAACCTATTGTAGTTCTTTCCGAACACGAATCGGAAGTTATTGATATTCAAATTATAGATAGTCAAGATGTATTTTTGAGTTGTTCCACTAATGCAGTAAGTTTAAAGAATAATTACAATATGAAAATTCACAGGTACACGAAATTGTTTTATATAACATTCGCCGACCTAGTTTTACTCTTTGTTGCACTCACCCTTTATTTAAGAATAATTTTGAGTTTAACGTAATAAGGTCATAATATATGTACAGACACATTACATTAAAATAGTTCTGACAAAGAAATCTAGTCTAAGTGCAGGAAATAATGGCAAATGTAAATTCTTCATATAAACCATGAAACCAACCATCCACATTTCTAATCTGCAAATCACAATGACAGACTGGCGAAAATGTTTGTTATAACCCGGTATATTTACATTTTTACAGCATTGAATAATTTGAATAATGAATAAGTATATTTTAATTTATTTAATTTAAAGGTGATAGAGACTTGAACTATATACATTTCATCTATAAGTTAAAACGAAAGTGATATGTATCTCAAATTTTGGATACATATTTAAATTACCACTCTTTAATTTCTATAGAGAATTTAAAATGTTACTATAAGATAAATAAGGCGAAATTCGCCATATTTCCAAATGAGGAAAGTATTGTGAAAAAACTTACAGCACAAACCTGAGGAAAATCAGAAAAGATTATCTTTGAACTTGCCAAAGTTTACATGGACCTTTTGCAAGGTAAAAAATCCGTAAATTAGTTTTTACCCGAAACTTCATACTTAACGGATTCAACCACACATACCACACTTTAATTATGCATAGAGTAATTTAATAATAACTTTATACACATTATTTATATAGATTATAAATAAATATATATATATATATATATATATATATATATATATATATAACAAATGAAAGATATAAGCTCAATAAATCATTTAGGGATGCTAAATACTCCAACTCTGTAGAAACATGTAAAAATCAGAAATGAAAATACAAACAATTGGTCAAAAAAACTAAAAACATTACCATAAACTTAAAATAGATAACTCTGAGAATAAAAGAAAAGAAATCTGGAAACAGTTAATAATACGTTCGAGGTTTGAGGTTATATATATATATATATATATATATATATATATATATATACAAAATGGCTGCTCAACAGCCATTTTGAAAACAAAATTTAACTCGTGAAATATCTTTGAGAACCTAATTTTAGGCTGAATATGATAGTCTATAAAAATATACATGGTTGTATTTAAAATAAAAAAGCAGGGATTACTTAGAGAAAATTTACGTTTTATGAAATTATATAAATGTTTCAAATTTCAACTGATATTTTTAAAACTGAATTTTTTAAAAATAATAAAGTTAGAACGAAAATAAAAAACCCGCTTTGAGAAAATAGTCAATACTCCATGAAAGTAAATTCCTTAAATATTACAATATTTTTTATTTAAAAATCGGTTAGTTCTTCAAAAAAAACGCTTGAGCAGGTATATTTTAATTTATTTCTTTACATATTTTTTAAAACTATCCACAGGTTGTTCCAAAATATCGGAAATAATTTATAAACAAAAATCTCCCAAGCTCCTGTTGACAAAACTTGAAAGAACATCTTTATATCCCTTTCGTTATCGCCATACCCGAACGAAGTCGCGGATACTCGCTAGTATGAAATAAAATTTGTAAACATAGCTGAAAACCGCATCTCAGTAAACACGAAAGTAGGACACGAAAGAAAACCGGGCGGAGTCAATAGGTTTAGGAAGGTCGGCCAAGAAATATCTTTAAACTAGTGGTGTCCCCTCGTTCTTTAAACAATATGGTACTCCTTTTTGACTATACGCACTTCAGATAATTAAAAAATGTAACTATGCTTAATGAACGTTTATCTATATTTGTCTGTTTTCTTTCGTGTACTGCACTTGTATATCTCTTTTGTGTTGCAAAAACGGCGAACTTTCGAATTTTAAAATTATTTAATTTTGATTTTTCTTGATCGATTTACCTATAAATATATTTTTTCTTTCACTATTATTGGACCACCCAGTATAGTGATATACGATTTACAAGTCCAGATTTTACAAGGGCAGCCAGCATCAGATCCAGTGAACGAGATTTACCAAAATTTTAATTTATGCAGTTCGACTTTGGGCTACTCGGGTATGCCAAAAGTGGCCGTCTGTCTCCGTTTGTCATATTACTTTATACAGAGGCCGTCATTGTGAAGTACTATACAGGGCGTTTCCTAATTGCGTAATTGATGTTAAAGGGGGTGTTTTTATGTCTTAAAAGTCTTAACTTTTGAGATACAGGATGGTAAAGTTTTAAAAGAAAACATTTTTTTTCGTCCCAATTCTGATGCTATTGTAGACAACTGCATGAAATTTGATACACGTCTTCCATGTTTTAAGGAGCATACGGATTTACCCAGATTAATTGCATATGCACGCCACTGGTAGAAATTTCAAAAATTGATTGTTAATGAAAAATGCCCTTTTATGCATGAAAGACGTGTATCAAATTTCACACAGTTATTTATCTATAATAGCATCAGTGTGATGAAATGTTTTTTTAAAACCCTGTATCTCCAAAGTTAAGACTTTTAGGTTCATATTAAACTTTTTTCTGAAATAGTTCCAAGAACACCCCCCTTAATGCCCTATATAGTACTTCACTATGACGCCCCCTATACAAAGTAATATGACAGACGGAGACAAACGGTCACTTTTGGCATACCCGAATAGCCCAAAGTCGAACTGCATAAGTTAAAATTTTGATAAATCTTGTTCACTGGAATCAGTGCTGGCTCCCCTACTATAACTACATTGATGCGTTAATTTAGGAAAAATATGAGTTCTATAGTTTTTCAAATATTAATTGCAATTTTTTGATACCCGGTATTGAACAGAAATTATTTTGAAGGAGTTTATTGACAGCTACTTTATGAACAATTTTACAAAATATATGAAAAAAAACTAAACCATTTTTGAGGTTGACGGCTGTGATTCTAAGGGTTCGATTCCTTGTTGTCTTCCTCTGAAAATGATGAAGTTTCGTCATCACTACTTGAAGATCCCAGTGTGATAACTAAATCATCAATAACCGTTTCAATTTTGCCATCTACTTCCCAGTATTTATCTCCAATAGAACGAACATGTTTAACATACGATTTCCAGTTTTCAGCCGATATTGAGTCAATCGCGTTTACTGTTATTTTATTTAAATCTTTAATTAAAAGTTCACCGGTGTGGCGCTCCCGAATATATTTTTTTTACTTCTGCCCATGCAATTTTAATAGGGTTGAGGTCGCACATGTATGGAGGCAGCCTTAAACGTGTATGATCGAGGTTACGTAAAAGACCGTCAATTTTATACTTTTTTTCTCTAGGCTTGTTGGCTGATATTACTTCATATAATTGATATTTTCTCCATGTTGGATCACATACAAGATTGTTAGATTTAAGCCACGATATCATATGAGCTTTTGTAGAGTATTTAGTTGGCACTTTATCTTCTACGTGAGAATGATAAGACGCATTTTGCATTACCTCGACTGATTTGGGAGGAATGTTAGGTAGAAGCTTCTCGAGCAACCATTTTTCAAAATTATCTCTATTCATCTGTCCGTGATAGTCTCCAGTTGTTAGTCCCGAGCGAAAAACTAAAGCAGCACCTGGAACAAATGCTTTTTCTGAACCAGCATGAACTATAATAAAGCGACTACTAGAGCGGATTCCCTAAAAAACACCTGTAATACTTTCACTTTACCAGCATTTGTTCACTGTCATATCATTATCTACCCAGGTTTCGTCTAGATACACTATCTAGATATTGCGTCCTTCTTGCCTATATTGTCTATATTGCCTTACAGTTGATAGATATTTCAACCCGCCAGTGAAAAATATTTGGTCTCTCAATAAGCAATTTTCGTTTATTTTGTCACTTGCGCCAAACAAAACCGTTTGATCGTAAAAGCCGATTTAAGGTTTTATACCCGTACGGAAAATCTATTTTGTTCTTTACAGCACGGAGTAGGGGTTTGCAGGTCGGAACCTTCTTCAAGTTTATATAAAAATCCTCTATGGTCCGTCGAATTACTTGAAAATCACCATCGTCAATTTTATCTTTGTATGATAATCGGGGTCTTTTTTTACCAGGAGATTTTAAAGGTGAAGTAGAACATGGGCGATCATTATGTTCTCTTTGAATTTTTCTTACAGTACTTTCCGGAACCAGTGTAAAATGCAGCGCGTTTTGTTCTATTTTGAATTAGAATAGTCAAACTATTATTTTCAGTTTCTCTAGTACAGACCTCTATAACGCTCGCAATAACTTCACGTGCACCGCTTCGAATGGTTTTTCCGCTTTTGCTCGACATCGTTACTTCGAAATAATAATTTAAAATCAACGCAACGTATTGAACGTATAGACGCCACTGAAAATAGCTAGGACCTTCTAGCGGCAAGTGCATGGAGACTCTAGGCACATCCCAATTACAAGTAGACAAGTGCGAAATTTACTAAATCCTCGATTAATTTTCCGTATCGTTTAGCTGGCGCACTTTATAGGTGAAGCGGCAAACTATTACAACAAATAAAATAACACAAAATTTATTTGCGTACACAAATTTTACTTTTCCGCTTGCTTAAACCTATGAACTTTTATTTTAAGGACCGCCCGGTTTTCTTTCGTGTCCCGCACTTTATCTCGCCCCGTTTTAAAGATTTTCGAATTTAAATTTTACCCCATTTACTCTGTCCAGCAGTTTAGTCAGAAAAAATGTTAGTTAGTTCACGAAAACTTCGCTAACTGTTCATTTAGAACAAAGTCGCAGCGTATATTTTTTAATTTCGTGTTATCATATCGAATGGAGTAATTTGTATGATTATAATATATACAGTTTAAAAAAGGCACCATTCTGATGTTTTATTCATGGGAACTTATATATTCTCGTATGTATTCCGCAGGTTTTAAAGTTATGGGATCTAAAAGAACACACTTGTCTGCAAACAATAAAACTTAAATTTCCTTCCTTCCGTATTCATGGAAAGCTCATTGAGTGGGGCATAAACTGCATCTATCTGGGACCGAAAAGAAAACCACCGGATGAGACGCGCTCTGACGAAAATAAAAAGGAATGTTTTGGAATCAGGGACCTCAATGAGATGAAACTTGAATTTGATAAGACAAGAGAAAGGTCAGTAATAAGCATTCTTTAACTTTATGACAGATGTCTTTAGAGTGCCATCTAGAAAAGTATATAAAAATCCTAGATTTTAAGGTCTTTGACATTCTTCACAAGAAACGAAGACAAGCATGTTCTATACCTCTTCTAAATTTGGCTCTCCAACCAAATATTAAACTAGTCAAAGTTCTCGGAAAACTTCAACATTAAAAAAATTGTTGCCTGGACCAAAATTCAATATGTTTTCTATTTTTCTTAATAATGCATTTATTTTTGCTTGTTTGATTTATATACAAAAACCTTCCCAATAAAATAAACTAATAAACACAACGACACTTATGGTGCCAAATATATTATTTTTCTTGTCGATATACCTATACAGGGTGTCCCAAACTGATTTAACCAAGCTCTAGTTCCCAAACTGTTTATAGTAGATATTTAGTTGGAATAAAAACTAGAAATTGTAGCTATGAGGATACTTCAAAATGACATCGAAGAAAAGTGTTGAAAAAAAAAACATCCCAAAAAGTTCGACCCTAACCTTAAAATTTTAAATGCCATCCTGTATATTTTTTTATATAATTGTGTAGGATTCTAAATTCCCTATTCAGTACTTTTTTCCGATTGAAAGTCGGTTAAGAAACAGCTTAGAAAATTAACATTTTATCTTCCTATCAAGTTAGCCACGGGGTAAATTAAAAATCCGCTTAAAAGAAAAGAAAACAATATCAAGTTAGCCATGATTCGACAAAACAAAAACAAAAAATTTTTGACACTTGTCAAATTGAACTAAATGAGAGCGCAAGTGAGGTTCTTTATTATTCTTGTCAATTTCATGTTAAAATTCCAAATTTGTTTACTGCAGAAGAATACGTTGATATGATTCTAATTTGCGGTGAGTGCTTAAAAAATAAAAGAAGAGCCAGAGTCCAACGCCAAATGAAAATACATTTGTGAACTTAGAACGCATCCTGAGGCAAGGACATTTCCCGACTGGGAATCGCAATAATTCCAGAAGATCGGTACGTAATGAAGAAAATATTATAAATGTTTTAGCATATATATATATATATATATATATATATATATATATATATATATATATATATATAATATATATATATATATATATATATATATATTTAAATCCTCATGTGTCAATTGGGAAACTCTCTGAAGACCTTAATATAACAAGAAGTTCTGTTCAGCGTATTTTACAAGACTTTAAGTATCATCCTGATAAAGTTCATCTGGTGAAAGGACTCTATCCAGGTGACACTGACAGACGCCTGCAATTTATTGCAAGCATATTAGTTAGAATTAGTTGAAGACAATCCAGCCTTTTTAGCTAAAATATTGTGGGGTGATGAAGCCAAGTTCCACAATAATGGTCTCATTAACAGGCATAATTCCAATTATTGGTCTCCAGTTAATCCACATTGGGTAATGGAGACTAGATTTCAACGCATTTGTAGTGACAATGTTTGGTGTGGATTATTTAATGGAAGGATCATTGGACCCTATTTTTATGAAGAGACTTTAACGGGAGAAAGGTACCTGCACTTTCTACAACACGTTTTACCTCAACTTCTAGGAGAAATTTCGTTGACTGAAAGACAACAAATGTGGTGGCAGCAAGATGGAGCACCTGCTCATAATGCTCACATAGTTACTGAATTTCTCCAGAACAGGTTTGAGGCTAATTTCATCGCAAATGCTTCTCCCGTAATAAGGTGGCCTGCACGTTCGCCTGATCTTTCCCCCTTAGATTTTTTTCTGGTGGGGAACCTTAAAAGTATATTTAAGGAAATCCAATGACGTAGAGGACCATGAAGAATAAAATTAGAAATGCCTGTCGCAGAATAACGCCACAAATGATAATTGCTACATGTACGCGAAACCTTTTGACAAGATTTGTAGCTTGCGTTGCCGCTGAAGGTTTACAATTTGAACATTTATTATTGTAGATAATCTGTAAAATAAAAAAATATATTGTAATTTTCTGGTTTTGTTTTAAGCGGATTTTTAATTTACCCCATGGCTAACTTGATCGGAAGATAAAATGTTAATTTTCTAAGCTATTTCTTAACCGATTTTTAATCGGGAAAAAGTGCTGAATAGGAAATTTACAATCCTACGAAATTATGTAAAAAAATATACAGGGCGTCGTTTAAAATATTAAGAATAGGGTCGAATTTTTTGGGACTATTTTTTTTCAAACATTTTTCTTCGGAGTCATTTTAAAGTATCCTCATAGCTACAAATTTTAGTTTTTATTCCAACTAAATATCTCAAACGGTTTGGGAACTAGAGCCTGGCTAAATCAGTTTGGGACACCCTGTATATTAACCCAAGAACGCGTTTGGAAAGGAGTTCGCATTGCCTTTTATATAAGATTAAAGCAAATCAAGAACTAACGAAATTTATCTTAGTCCTTAGAAATTTGTAGTTGGGTTTTCTTTTTATCATAGTTATAAAACGATTAATCAATATCAGGAAAGCAAACGAAATTTACTTAAAATTTTTCACAAAATTCAATAATGCGCAAATATACAGGGTGTATTATTTTAAAAATATAAGTTGGTTTTGCTACACTTTTTTAAAACCCTGTATATATTAAAAATATTTTTAAGTGGGGATAAACAAACACTTATTCCACCTAGCTTATCTAGCCCAGATGACTGCAGTGAAAGAATTAATTTTTACAGTAACAATTTGCATAATATAAATAACACATTTTCTTTTAAACTAAAGTTCTGCAGAAGTTAACAATATGTTACATAACATAATAACTAATGCAAGTGGACATGTGACACCATTAGTGTTCAAATGCTAAAATATTGTAGTCCGTTTATTGATAAGTATATTACCCATATTATTAATTGTATTGAAGCTCGCTATTTCTCGGATCAATGGAAAACGTCAATTTGTAAGCCGCTATCTAAATCCTTCAATCTTGAAAATTTTAGTGATCTCAGAATTATTAGCGTTCTCCTGCAATATCGAAAATATTTGAAAAAAAAATTGGTCTGTTAAATAAAAATTGTAACAGCAAGAAATTGCTTCCTATCTCGCAGTTTGGATTTAGAAAACGGTTCAGTTCCGCCGAACGGACGTAACACATGACTTGGTTAGAGCATTTGACAATGGGCACTGTAGTATTTTGGTCTTATTAGAGTTCTCTAAAGCTTTAGATACTATAAATCACGATTTATCATTAGCAAAACTTAAATATTATGGCTTACAACAGGACTTATTTGTCGAATAGGTTTCAAACAATATCTTCGAATAATAAATAGTCTGATAAAATATCAATCTTATCGGGGGTTCCGCTGATCCGGTATCATCCCCCAGTTATAAAAGCAAAACGCGTAGTGGAAACATTTTCTGTCCTCCAGTAGAGCCTGAGCTGATCACTTGATACTTGGAATTGGAAGTATAATTTTGAAGAACTGGATAGTTTCATTTGTGTTGTTCTGTCCGGTACAGTTTCCGACCTAATTAAATCTGGCTTTTTGGAAAGGTAAAAAGAATTTGCTGCCGCCATAATCAGTTGGTTAGGCAGGTAATCCTTAGGGAACAGGGAGATAGCCGTCTCCATAATCAGTTGGTGTTTCGGCTTCTGTAGTAGCCGAGTAGAAGATTAAAATAATTAAATAACGTTTCGTTTTCGAGGGATGATTTTTCGAGTGGGGGAAGGAAGGATTAAGTTCAGGGAACGTAATCTTCTTCAAAGAATTAAGAAAAGTTGGCCGCGAACCAACCGGGGGGTATGGATGGCGAGTTTCGGTATCGATGTGCCCCAGGTGCCACGAAAGATACAGGGTGACGCAAGTCAGACGCCCACGGAGACGTGCTCCAGGAATCCTCACTCTATATAAAATGGTTGGCGATTGAAATTTCCTTTAATAACTTATAAAGTAATATTTAAAAAACCAATGAATCCCAAGGGTCACCCAAAGTTGGCTGCGAAAGATCCATGGTGGACCAAAAGATTCAGATCATCTAAGACGGTGTTATACCCGAATTAAGTGTAATTGGCGCCCTTCAAATTATCATAATGGATAACGATAACGAGTTAAACATGGATAAAAACACTAGAAAAGCATTTCTAAAGAAACAAGGCCCTGGCAAAACTAACCAGGAATTTACCCCTAGAACTGCCTACAGGGGTTGCTCAAAGTCTCAACCCTGCCTTGAGACATGAATTCGAGGGTACCAACTGGGTATAGAGTAGCCGACGTGCAAAACTCTAAGGTCCGACCCTTAGAATACGAAGTAGGTTCCCTTAAAGTGGATATGGCACCCAAATTGAGGTCCCTATCGCAACAATTAAAATTCAATAAAGTGCAAGCATACCCTGACGACACTCAGGTGTAGAAGGATTTAAATATCTTAATGAATTTATCTCAGTCATATAGTTTAGAGTTAAATCGTGCTAAATCATCACTTATGCTGTTTGGTAGTAAATCTAGCATATCCGAACTTGAAGAGATTATTAATATATCAATTGAGGGCATTAGGCTGTTGTGGACTCGTAATTAAGATTTAGGCAGCGTATATAACTCAATTAATTGAAAAAACTTATTTTAAGTTAGACATTTTGTATAGTCACAGACATATTTTAAATATTAAATTTAAAAAAATCTTTGCGAGTCTCTTTTATTGTCTAACTTTAACTGTTGTAATTATATATTCTGACCTTGTTTAGAAAATTTGGATAAAGGGCCTATTCCAAAACTTCATAATACATGTTGAAGATTTATTTATGGTTTAAGAAAATATGATCATATACCATTTACTTTTAAAGAACTTAACTGGCTTACCATGAAATATAGGAGGAATTTATATTTTGCAAATTTTTTAATTACGTTGAAATCTAAATTACGGTTAAACATTCACAATATTGATATTCGCGGCGTAACGACCAGACTCACAATGCTTCACAATCGTAGATACCATGGTCCTGAGATAGTTTATTGGTCTTAGTGCACCCTTATTTAAAATATATTACAAAAATCACGTGTTGAATATTCAATGTTCAGATTAGAATATTAACTATCTTCCTAAGTAACTTTAACTTTAACTTTACTTAGTTTATGAATTCATGTGCCTTTTATAGATCATTTTATTCATGCTACCGACATACATTATTTTATAAAATTTAAATTCTTAAGACATTCAGTGGGTGGCGGTTCAGTAGAATAGCCTTTTTTGGTTAGGCTGCACCTGGACTTAACTGAAAAAAAAAATTCTACTTTATGTATTTATTTATTTTTTTTTTGCAATAAAAGACATTTTCATTTATTTAATTTATTTATTTATTTGTGCTTTGGTAATAAGCTACTATTACACCTCTTATAAAACCCTCTTGAGCTTTAAGCTCCATTATCAACGGGCCCCTAGCATCAGTGCCTCCCCTCCCGCAATGCGGGCGTTAGCGGTGATGTAGCTACGCCCCTGAGCAACATCCATTCGCACTAAAATTAAACGGGAAGTTCGAAATACGTTAGTATTGACGATTGACGATGGAAAAGATATGGTAATACCTACTTTTTTCTCTAATTTTCTCGTTCTAATTTCCCAGCCTATTTAATTTGGAAAAAAGGAGTACTACTGTTTCTTTAAAAAACTAAAAAAGATTATCATTATTAGATCCGAAAGATAGAAAAATTTAACAAATAGATATGTTAGGCTGAGCCAAATCCTAATTAAATAACTTTTACAGTATACACGTTTTATCTCAAAAACTAAGGTATAGAGGACACGCATAAGGCTAAGAGTTATCGCTATAAGTTTGTGAACATACCTAACATAGTGTTTATTTATTCTAGAAAATCGGATAATATTTGGGAACGATCCGGCATTTTAGTTGTATGCTGTAACTATATAGCCAACTTGCGCACAAATTTTACCGATGTGGTTATAGAATATAGCTTTACTTATCCTATTTTGCCGCCTCCACCTCTGCAAAATAGTGTTTTGATTCCGTCTAATTGGGGACTACAAAATGAAACTACAGTTACCGAAAGGTAAGTATATCCACTACTTTAACAGATTACCGAAGTTAAAGCAAATTAATTAAAAGTTAGAAACAAACGATTCTTGCCTAAAATATACCCATAACGAAATCAATGTTACTTGAAGTCTGACACATGCATTATTTGTATCTATATTTATACTCACTTATCTTTCTATTGGCCACCTCCTCCAGTTTCTTGAGACGTGACCTATATTCTTTTACTCGCTCTAGAACTTCACACATTCAGAACAATTGCCTGATATTGAAATTTTATTGTATTTTTGTGATCTTTAATATTTTACGGTAGCTAATTTTCACTATTAGAAACTACATCAAGAATTAATTATTTTTTTAGTTAACTTTTTAAATTTTCAAGTGATCTGTAAGTTTTAGATCACTTACAGGTAACAGGTATTTTAACAATATCCTGATAATCTTATTTATATTTGCATGTTTTATAAATATATCCCATAAATTATTAACAGCTACCACTGCACCACTTTTTTAATCTAAATGGATTAATTTTTTCTCTTCTAAGGGAATACATAATTATGTTTCTATATATATATATATACAAGCTCATGGCTTACCAATCACATCCTGATTATTGCCAATTTAAAAAAGAATATGTATTTCCCTGTTTAATTGTTTTTTTTTTCAGCAAACATGAAAATGGATTAAATCTTATGATTCAAAAGGAGTTACACCGACTGAAATTTATACTAGAAAAAAATATACTGGAGGAAGATGGATCCAAAAGCGATATAAATTACAAAATTGCAATACTAGAATCTAAAAAGGAGAAGGTATGTATGTAAATAAGCTTATGCAGACATATTATATCAGAAAGATAGACTCTAGGGCCCCGTATCAGATATCAACCACACAACAGACGCAAATATTAATATAATAAAACTTAGTTTTACCGAAAAAAGAAAAGAAACAAGAATAAGTTTACATTTTTTGTTGTTCTTTTCAGAACAAAAATAGTTACCTAGTACTACCTTTATCAGTTTTAAATATTACTTGTACATTCCGAACATCTTGAATGATATCTGACATGACATGACGAGGTGTAATAAAACTTAAATCGGCTCTAATAAAACCCATGATTTGTGTTTTTGTTCGCTTTCTTATTAAATCTGTTTTGATGTTACACAGGAATTTCAAGTTTTATGGATTCTTATTATTTATTAATAATGGACCCTTTTGCCCAAACAGTTTTTAACATTTGAAATTTTACGGTTTTTTGTAGGCATGATTCAAATTTTGTAACAATAATTTCATCCACTTTCATTTCCGAAATCGAACTGAAAGAAGGTAGCGAATGAATTTAACATTTATTTTTAATTTAATTTTTCCTGGGTTTTCTTTGGAGTCCCACATTCTTAATACAAACTGTAGGGGTAATTAGGATCGGTTGGTATACAAAATTGACAGGGATTTTTGTCGCATTGCTTGAAATCAGAAATCAAATGACATAGTTAATAAACATGCAGGAGGTTTGCACATCAGAATATTCATAAAAAAATGTTAAATTTTTTGATAAGTCCTCGTATATATAAAAAAACAACAAAGTAATCAAAATTGGTTTAACTTTTTTTTATTGAGATTAAATTATGTTAGCGCAAAGAAAAACTGACTGAACAAAAGTTTTACAAGCCATACTATTTAATGTTCACTAAAAATGATGTGGATCCAGGGATTTGTCGAGTGCCCAGTAGTTTATTTGGCACTTATAATGAAGGCATTATGAACAACAGAGTTCACAACAGTGCTAGAACGAGATACATATTTTCTTTATCTAATATTGAAATATTCTCTGAAACGTTTCCTAGCTACTTACTATGCCAGGTCAACACAATACCGAATAAATGTAATGTAATTTTCAAGTTTTTTTTACATTATTTTCGTTAGTCATTACCAAAAAAAATATGTATCAAGTAAACGTTCTTTTTTTATATATAAAGGCCATATAGATAAAACTGTACGAAGCACTCATCTCATCAGGCATTGTGCAGCACTTGTTCATTAAAAAAATCAAGCCTGCATTGCCGTTTTTTAAAAATGCTTTAGAAACCATTTATTATGAAACTAATATTCTCATTATAATATTTTAAAATTTTCAGTGTACGTAAGTTAATAAAAATATTACATCAATTAATTTCATTAACTTAATTTGAACTTATTAAACGTTAAAATTGTATGGTAATCGCATATTTGCGTTGCAAAATATTTACTTAATAATTATTATTCTTATTCTTATTCTTATTCTTATTATTATTATTATTATTATTTTTATTTTATACTGACGGGATTATACCAAGTCAGTACAAAAAATAAAAATAAAAAAAAGGAAATGAAAAAAAAAACAACTATTGTGTATTAAGAAATGATCTAACGATGCTACATGTTTTCAAAATGACCGATTTTTGGATGTTCCTGTGAAGGTCTGTATTAAGTCCTAATTGAGCCAAATGCGGTGTAAACGTTGTTGCGGTGGGACCTGCTACTGATACGATGAGAGGAACAATGATGACTCTTTCCTGTTTCCACAGCTTTTTTACTTCCCATGCCAAGTCGGTGTATTTGGCAATCTTTTCACTGTATTTCGCTTGGATACTCTCGTCGTTGGGGACAGCCATGTCAATTAAATAAGTGATTTTCTGTTTTTTTGGATCGAAAGGTGATATCAGGTCTGTTTGCGGGGATTGTTTTCTCTGTGTGGATGTCAATATTCCAGTAGAGCTTGTAGTCTTCGTTTTCAAGTATGGATGTTGGTGTATAATGGTAGTAAGGGTCTGTGTTCTCCATTAGTTTGTATGTTGTAGCTAATGCTTGATGAACGACCTTCGCTGCTGAGTTGTGTCTCGCGGTGTATTCAGTTCCGGCTATTATTCTACATCAACTCGTTATGTGACCGATCATTTCTCTCTGCTGGTGACATCTCCTACACCTCTCGTCTTCAATGGTTGTGTCCTTGATGATGTGCTTTCGGTAGTTTCTGGTTGCTATGACTTTGCCATGGATGGCAAGCAGGAAGCCT
Organism: Kuschelorhynchus macadamiae; assembly: GCA_030620095.1. NCBI lineage: Eukaryota > Metazoa > Arthropoda > Insecta > Coleoptera > Curculionidae > Kuschelorhynchus > Kuschelorhynchus macadamiae. The sequence goes on along the minus strand of JAUTXW010001141.1, from coordinate 1,821,506 downwards.
TCTGTTTCAGGGAACAGCTGCCCTTTTTGTAACCACATATATGAAAGTTGTTCATCTTTTCTAGTCGTGATTGGATGTGACTGTATGCGTCTGCTGCGTGGCTCGTTTGAGACAGGTAGAGCGGTGTATAATTTTTCTCTGCCTTCACTATTGCCTTGTGGAGGTTAGTTTGTTTGTTGTGGAAGAATTTTCTGAGTTCGTAAATTTGTTTTTTATTTAGCAATTGTATATCTATAATTCTCCTCCCTCCTTCATTTCTCTCGATGGTGAGTCTTTCCTTGCATGCGTTGGGATGTAACTTCCCGTGTTTAGTGAATTCAGAGCGTATGAGAATGTGAATGTTTTCTATAGCTTGACCATTTGTTTAGATGTGACTTTATTTCTACTTTAATTGCTTGTGTGAGAGACGGCCTGAGGTGTAGCTGTGTGTATGGTGCTTTGGTCGAATGATTTACTTGTCCTGTGCGTTGTATGGTGCTCGTCATCTATCGTGGGTTGCTGCTGAGGGCTTCGCCCCTACTGAGCATTAAGTGAGGTTGCAGATCCTCTTGCGCAAAGTTGGGCCGGTTTGTATGTGGGATCGGTTCGGCATTTGCCCCACTGTCCTCAATGTTTGGTTGATGAATGTTTAGTTCAGCAACTACCATAGCTTTGATGTTTTGCAATGCGAGTGGGGTGAGCTTACTGGTCTTATTGATGACTCTTTTTTGATCTATTACTCTCTGTTCTGATAGAGATAGATCATTTTATTGTGTGTTTGTTTGCGTATTATTGTTGGTCTCTCTTTAATGCACATCTGTTTTGTTCTTGTTCTTGGTTTTGAAAAAATATGGAAGATGTGCTTCTGGGTTTCCGAAAGAGCAAATATTTCTAGGCTCGTTCCGTATGTAGTGGTTTTGCTCATGAACTTATAATAGTTGTCGAAGTCCTTCGTGTCGTCGTCGTGAAATAACGAAAATTCCGACCAGTTTTGTCGTAGGTATTTCAATGCGTCTTCTCGAAGTTTGGCATGATTGTTTTGATGGCCGTATATGTGTAAGCTGACTGATCGGAACAGACAACTTCAGTCTGCAACAATGTCGGCTCTAATGAAATTCTCGGGAATAGGTTCGGCTGTAGCAGTTTGTTCAGCCTTTCTTCGCCACCGTCCCGCATGCTGTCACCTTCAGCAGTGGCTCCAAAGGTGCCCTGGCGATCCTCAGGCAGCGGCTCTTTTCCGAGGCTCGATGGTTTCTCTATTTTCATGAGTGTGCCACCATTTGACCCTGGTGGTCCAGGTAACTCGGGTCCGTGGAGGCGTCACTCCCCAAGCAACCTAACCCAGGTTAGTTGGCCCGTGCGGTTTAGGTTAGGAGGGGTTTAGGGTGGCTAAGGTGTGGAGAGGGCAGGGATGTGCCGCTGACAGTACAGACTACAAAATTACCGTATCGTCCTCAATACTGCTGGATGCAGTACCCAGACGGTCAGACTTATTATTATTATTGTTGTTATGAATATTTCATGCTTCCTCAGTCAGGAACTGGCCCCATGCTAACCGATTCTAATGACATCTTTGAAGCAGAAATTGATCTCAGCCCAAAGTGCCGATATCTATTTTTATTTCAGCCTGCGTTTTAATTATATTATGCGTTAGTGGGCAGACTATGTCGATAACTATAGCGGTCTTATTTTGGTTTTTTAATTAAGGTTATATAAAGTCTATTGTAATTAACTGTTCTATCTGTTATTATCGACCGAACCCGGTCTCGAAAGCATACCTTTTGTTCCTCAGTTAATAGGTTATGACTGTCAATAAGATGATAGATACGATTTGCAACGCAAATGCAAAATGACGGGCCATAGCTTCATGGAGCATCTCAAATTTCTTATACCATAAATTGTGAATATGGTCAACTCCTGGCGACTTTCAGTTGCTCGTTCCCTTAATTATTATTATTATTATCCTTTGTTGTCTCGCAGTATTCCTGTGGTTGTATTTTATACTGACGGGATTATACCAAGTCAGTACAAAAAAAAGGAGAAGGAAAAAAAAAACAACTATTGTGTATTAAGAAATGATCTAACGATGCTACATGTTTTCAAACTGACCAATTTTTTATTGTGAATGTCTGTATTAATTAATTAAGTAACTAATTGAGCCAAATGCAGTGTAAACGTTGTTCCTGTTTCCCTATCCTTTTTATTTCCGTTGCCAAGTCGGTAAATTTGGCGATCTTGTTACTATATTTCGCTTGGATGGTCTCGTCGTTGGGATAGCCATGTCAATTAAATAAATGATCTTTTCTTTTTTAGATTGAAAGGTGATATCGGGTCTGTTTGAGGGAATTGTTTTATCTGTCTGGATGTCAGCGTCCCAGTAGAGCTTGTAGTCTTCGTTTTCAAGTATGGATGTTGGCGTATAATGGTAGTAAGGGTCTATGTTCTCCGTTAGTTTGAATGTTGTGGCTAATGCTTGATAAACGACCTTCGCTGTTGAATTGTGTCTCGTGGTGTATTCAGTTCCGGCCATTATTCTACATCCACCCGTTATGCGATCAACCGTTTCTCTCTGCTGGTGATATCTCCTACACCTGTCGTCTTCATTGGTTATGTCCTTTATGATGTGCTTTTGGTAGTTTCTGGTTACTATGACTTTGTCCTGGATGGCAAGCAGGAAGCCTTCTGTTTCGGGGAACAGCTACCTTTCTTTTAACTACGTATATGAAAGCTTTTTATGTATCTGGTCTTGCTTTATGTGGTATCTGTTTCTTCCGTGGAGTGTTTTTTCAGGTGTTCATCTTTTCTAGTCGTGATTGGATGTGACTGTGTACGTCTGCTGCGTGGCTTGTTTGAGACAGGTCGAACGGTGTATAATTCTTGTCTGCCTTCACTATTGCCTTGTAGAAGTTAGTTTGTTTGTTGTGGAAAAATGTTTATTATTATTATTATTTCAACGAACTGAATTAAAATTAACAGAATTTCTGAATTGTAGTCTATTCTAGCTGATGATAGGTGTAAATGTTAAAGACCCAGAAACTAATAGTCAAAAATAAAGAACAGTGATATTGGGCGTTAGCTTTAATGGTAAACTATTTTCAGATGCGTTCAAAAGTAGCTCTTGGATCTCCTTATTTGGCTTTGGATTTGCATGAGATACCAGAACTCAAGTTATCAGACAACTTAGCCATACACCATCGGAAAAATACGAACAAATATGTACAAAAAATAAAACAACTGCTTGAAGATGCCTCATATAAAGATGATATTTTTTCTACTCCTGAACCATCCAGTAGCCGATCAAGATCTAGTAAAAGCAGTATTGTAGAATTACCTTATTAAATAAAATTTGAAACAAACATATATATTTGTAATGTTTTATTTACTATACCAACATTAGATAGCGGGCTCATCGGACAGAAGTCATTATTATAGACAATGTTGTCTCAAGCACAAATCAGCTCATACATGGTGATGCGAAACTGTCACATTTACACACAAGGGCGATGAATGTCCGCAAGTATGGCCTGGTGACGGTGGCGTAAAGTCAAGGCCTTGTATAAAGGATAGTTTGATTGACTCGTACTTTTAATTGAATTTAACCAAACCTTACCTAACCAAATCAAACCAAAAGAAATCAAAGTGCGAGCTAAAATCGATTGAGTACAAGAACCGATACAATTCTTATCAAATATAGAACTGTTATTTGTCTAGCCAATATAGTTATAATCATTTGTCCAGAGCACTTCAGAGCATACCGCGATCTGTAGTATACAAGTGTTGAGTATTAGCCGACCGGGTGTTTTATTTCTCATTTAATCTAGGTTTATAAACTTGATGTTGTTCCTTTTATAAATTGACGTCCAACTTCTCACAGTCAAATTTTTTCATATGTGATGTTTCATATCTTAAAAAAAATTTGAATACCATCATCCAATATAAATGTTAGCATTAAATCCCGTATGTTTAAATGTGGAACAGAGACCTTAAATTTAACCGTAAAATACAGTTTTACTCGTGTACATGCAGAAACACGTACCTATAGTTGGCCAGACTAAGACTTATTGTTTTGGCCTTGGAGGTCTGTTTTCTTACGTTCCTACGTTTACCGCATTTCACCTCGAAGGTCCTTCATCTCTTAAAATTTCTCCTCCGCGTAAAAAGGGTATTCGGGAAGTTCTCTTGGAAACCAGGAATGCCAGTTGTTTGCTTCTGTTGTTCACTCTAGTTTGGTTTTGTGCGAAATGAATACCTACTCGAAAAATACTCTCAAATATAATGGAAGCAAACAAGAAACGAAAACGATTCTGTAACAATTGTTTTATATTTTCTTTTTAAAAACGCAGGTATATAATACCGAAATCAAACAATTCGGATTCAGATTTTTTTGGCGCCATATGCACGTAATTTTTGATTTTTTCAAAAACGTTTATTTGAACTTGTGATATTGCTACACAACTACGAATATTGAGCTTTAAAAACATTTATAAAAAGTACGAAATAATATTTTTAGAAAAAGCATTGTCTAGTAATATAGGGAGAAACTTTTCTTTGTAACCAAAATCATAGGCATACATTAAATACACAAAATGTTCGCTTAAATCACAGAGTAACCCCATATAAATGTATCAATTGACATAATAATCTGATTCCCAATTTCGCACAACCAAATTTTAATCCAATGCTAAGACCCGCTTTAATAGCAAATTTTAGACCATCGTTCCCTAATTTTCAGCCAAGGCCTATAATGCAAACTCAAACACCGTTTCAGTTTAAACCAAATCATTTCCCAACACAAAAACAACCATATTTCCCGCAAATACTTAGTCAAATAATGGAAACCCAACCTATAAACAATCAATTACAATTTAGTTTTAACCAAAATCGGGGTGGATCTCAAAATACAAGACTTGTTGGTATATCATCAACCCAAACTAGACAAAAACCCAAATTTACCGTAACCGGTGTACGAAATAATGATAATCTTAACCCATATTACGACCCAATTTTTGTTTTAATAATAAAATCGAAAGTCAATATTTTAATCCAAACTTTATAGTGAAGATTATATTTATCGAAATCAGCGTCGTTTTGATTACCCTGACCGATCCTATTGTGATTCTTGCACAAATTCAATCAACAAAATTTTTATAAAAATTATATTTTTAATGAAAACTTTCAAATTCAGATAGCTCATATAATAACAAATCACGATCAAGTCATTTTGTTCTAGTTTTTAAACTACTTAACATAAATAAAATCCACAAATTTTATGTTTTCAATTTTAGTGACAAATATGATGGGCTAAGGTATTAATTTACTAAATAAATTAAAAGAGGTCGTATACGTTGTTAAAAGAGAGATATGAAGGCGAATATAATAGTAAAAAAGAAAATGATTATACTAAGAAACTATTCAATAGAAATTCCGGCAAGAACAAAAAAGGTAGTTAAATTACAAGTAAAATATGCAAAAGGTTTATGCTGACTAGATCACAGAATCATTACAGGCTATAGCTAATGTGGAAAATTATTTTACTTTTACTAGAATAACAAACGGGCGTGATGAGAATATCACAATAAAAAATTCCAAGCTTTTTAATGTTGAACTTTTACAAATTTTAATAAAAAAAATCAAAATAAACTGCTAAAATCTAACTTAAAAAAAATGCCACTAGAACACTGCAATTTAGAAGAACATAAATCTATTAGAGATTTTTGTTTTTGAGTTTCGCGACCACTGATAGAGATATACAAGATATAAGTATATTGATTAACGTCTTACCAATTTTCACAAAACATATTAGTACTCAGAAGTACATAAAAACGAGGTAAAAACACAAATACAAAAAACGATAGACCATGGTATTATGCAAAACTCTGTCTCTCCAAGGTTAAGTCCAATCTTGCTCGTACCCAATAGGATTAACACTTGCGGACAACGCAGATGGGCGGCTATTAATCGATTACCATTAATTAAATGAACGTTCGATAAGTGACAAGTACTCGCTGCATAATATTGCCGATATTTTCGATAAATATAACAAAACTCAATACTTTTCGATGCATCGACTTAGCCAATAGATTTGGTCAAATTGACATGTTTTATGGCTTACATTAAAAATAGAAGTATTTTCATTCCTACAGCACACATGATTCTTCTTCGTTCTTCTTAATCTAGGGTTTTTCTTACTCCTACAATAATAATTGCCAATAAGAAAAAAACCACGCTGTCCCTTACTCCCTTTGTTAAATCATTATGAGTCACTCGCGTTTTTTAGAAGTCCAAATTATCCGTTGATGCGGAACTGATTTCGCCATGTTTTTATCGAAAAACTTTTTGGCCAATCCAACCGACTACGCCAATTTTAAGTTCACTCTATGCAAATGACTAAAAAAAACCCAAAATTCGAGAAACATGGACTTTAATGTGACTGGTACAACTGCTAATGGGTAAAACCTTCAATTGTTCTGATAAAGTATTTATATGTAAGATAAGAAAATATTAAGTATGCGGTTTCTGTGGAAGCATCTCGGGATTACAGGTTTCCATCATAGCGTGCTGACCTTCCTATTCCCATAACTTACATTGTTTATAGAGGAGAAAGGACAAAAATATTATAATGCTGTTGAGGAACTGTTTCGTAGCTAAATTATCGAAAATTGTGTATTAATTTAATGTGGTTAGATTTTCAGTTAAGATAATATTATATTTATGCTATAGACTGGTATGTCATTCATTTTTGTACTGCTAAGTGTGACTGCGTAAGTAACTAAGAACATCAAAAACAACAAAATTGAAAACATGAAAAATTTTCTTCCCAAAAAAATTTTATTTAGATACATAATACTATATATTTTATAACAATAAATGTAATTAAAGGTGTACACACTAAAAATGATAGTCGGTCGATAGCTATTCCTAAAAGTACCCAAAAATGTTGACCTTTGTCTTCTGTTCTCGGTAAACTCGAAAACGATAAGGAAATGTCGAGATCGCCGTAATCTTCCGGCATCTAAAAATTTACACTGGTTGAATTATATATAAGTAAATCTCCACTCATTACTAGTTTTCTACTTTTCGGGAAAAACAGTATGTCTAGAATTATAATGAAAGATTCAGACTCTCCCGAAATAAAAAAATATGTGTGTATGTATTAGAACAAAATCAAAACAAAAAAATTGTTTAAATATATTTAAATTTAAACTTAAATATACGATGAAGATTGCTTAAGCACACTACGGAACCTAATATGTATTAAAACTGAACTTGAGTTTCTGAGAAAAGAAGCTTTTTAAAAAAAATGCCAGATTTTTGTTTAATCTGTTTTACTCGATTTTCTGAAAATATAGCTATCATACGTACGACAGGCTCTGCTAAAAAAAGTTGATATTTTTTTCCAACACTGTGTTGTAATATTCAATTACTTTTTAAGAACCTACAGGAATTTAAAGTCAAACCCGAGCAGAATTTAGAAATAGCATGACTAAATTAAAGCGGATTATTAGGGACACAGTGTGTCGCATGATATGGAACATAGCGAAGAGGAGTTATCACAACTTAATTACTGCACGATTATTTTTCGTAAGGTTAAAAACCTGGTTTGGGAGCTAATTAGATAATAATAGTAAATATTTACGACAGTGAATAAGTATAGAGAATCTTCTAATATTTCAATTTTTACTCCTTTAATACTTACCACAACATTAGGTAGACACAATACAGTTTTGACCCATTTCATTGTTAGAATGTTGCATATACGATGATTAAGAGGTTTCGAATGCTTTCTCCTTGACATGTTTATTATTGTAATTGAGAGAACCAGGGATATTAAGCTGCCTAGTAAACACCAACTATAGAGAAGAACTAAAAATGTTAAATATTCAGATATCTATATTAATTAATACATAATAAGTAACTTTGTTATTTCTAGCTGTAGACTCCCTTACAGTTAGGTTTTTGCCCAACTGCAGAGAATTTTTCGCATAATAAATATTACCTTTATTCAGGGAAGTGAAAGGTATCACAATTTGTAAATATATATATTAGTAAATAACTATTAACTATATACAGCGTGTGGGTGGTGTTAATAAAGGTAGGACGTTGAAGCCCAGCGAGTAGGCCTAAATAGTCATTTTCGCCGTTTCATACTTCACTACCCCTGTTCCTAATTCATAACAAGGAAAATTCGGGATATTTTTTCTCTTTATTTTATTTGATAATTTTAATTTTTTACTTGAAAATAAAATAATTCTTGCTTTTCATGTTCTTTACATAAGGGTTGTCCCCGTCATATTCATTCACAAAGCTTCATTTGTAGTTAATTTGGTACTGATTTTTTATACAAATTATTAAGCCCCCAATTTATTTGGCAATATTGGATTTTTACCAAAATTTTACTAGTTCAACCCTATATCAAGCTTTACTTTTCTGACAAATTTGAAAGCAATTCGAAAACTAGTTTGATCAAACTGTTTTTTTTAACAATCTGTTAGGTCATAATCTTATTGTTAGGGATCTCTGCCAAAAAATAGGAATAGGAAAGTAGATCTTATCACAATTTCAATACTTGCCTCCTACGAGGGAAATAATAGAGCACACAATGCATCAAGTTCATAAGATTTCGGTTAGATTTGTCATACATTGTCTGGGAACTTTGATATTCTGTATCGATCAGACCCCATAACAAGTTAAATAGAACTAAAGTCAGAAGATCGAGTCAGCCATGGTAAAAGATCAGGGTTGAATTCAGGGGGTGCCCTGGGGATTTTCGTCCGGAGTAAAAAAATCTCTCTCCCCTCCCCGGATGAAAATAGTATTAGTTATTTTAAAAATCAATAATGCGGATCTAAAATTGTGTAAGCATATTTTTAGCTTGTCTTCCGTAAACTTATTGTAAACTGAGAGAAAAACGTTAAGGTTCTTGAAAAATAGGTTTAAATTGAAACATTTATAATTTTGTCTAAACATGACTAACCTTGACTATAACTGGTGACCTTGCATTAACCATTTTGATTAGTTTAAAAAGAAAAACACTTTTGTCTTGAAAACGTAAAAATTGTTGTTACTCGACCCAACATATGTTCATTATTTCAAAACAAACCATTATTTAATTCTTGTCAATGCCAGTATTTTTGATTTATTAGGGATATCATTTACCTTATTGCTTTTTTAGACAAATGTACATTTTATACTTCTTTCTTTTTTCAAGCAAATGGCATAAACAATAAGTCCCAAACAAGTATAAAGGTTTTTGTACCGATTTCTTTTAAACTTCTCCTGTGGACAAAATGCGTTTCCTTGACATAAAAATGTGTAATCGCAATATAATAGACCTAAGTTATTTTTGGGTCGACAGTCGACTCTGAGCGCTCGCATCGCATATTCGCATACGATCGAGACTCTTATTGCTTATTGTAGGTAATATATAAACCGCTCAGAGCGCGTGTCAACTTATTACTTTTTAACAACTGATAAGAAATGACGCGGGTAATATTCAAGCAAATTCAGCTCAGAAAAAAAAAATCTATCAAAATGTCTGCTTTAAAAAAGCGGAAAGTGGACACAGAATGTCGTCAATTCCAAAACAAGTGAACTGATGAATACTTTTGCCATGCACAGTGGTAAACCTATTTTGTTGTGCAATGAAACAATTTCTGTTTTAAAAGAATACAATATGAAGCAGCCTTACTCCAGCAAACATTTCGCTCAATATAATTTACTTACGGGCCAGTTAAGAAAGGATAAAATTAAAAAAGTCATTACCGACTTAGGGAAACAGCAACAAATGTTCCATTCACAAAGAACAAATCTAGGCAGTGTTGTTAAAGCTAGTTTTATAGTTAGTTCCAAAATAGGGAAAACATCGGGAGTCATTTTCTGAGGGAGAGTTTGTTAAAGAGTGCCTAGTAGATTTTTTGTGCCTAGAAAATAAGAAAGATTTTGAGAAAGTGAGCTTATCGCGACGTACTGTTGTTCGACGTATAGATATGATGGCTAGTGATATAAAAAAAAACATTGACTGATAAGATTGGCTGGTTTTCAAGCATTTTCTATTGCTTTGGATAAGAGTACCGATTTATGTGACACAGCCCAGTTAGCTATTTTTATACGAGGTGTTGATGAAGAATTTGTAGTGACAGAGGAATTACTGGCTCTACGGCCACTACAAGAAAAAGATATTTTTGACGATGTGCAAAGTACTTTTGAGCAGTATGGTATGCAGTAGTGTAAATTAGTTGGACTGTGCACAGATGGTGCGACTTCAATGGTTCTTCAATTCTGAAGGAATGAGCCACCGTTATGAAGAATGTGATTTAATAATTCTGCATTGCAATATTCACCAACAAAACTTGTGCTCTAAGTCCATTCGACTGAAGAACGTTATGGATGTGGTGTAGGTACCATCAATTTCATTAGATCCCGGGGTCTTAACCATCGCCAGTTTAAAACATTTTTGGATGAACTTTCTTCAGAACACGATGATGTGACATACTATTGCGAAGTAAGGTAGCGAAGCAAAGGTAAAATGCTGAAAATATTTTATGACCTGAGAGAAAATTTGTGATTTGGCATTCTTGGTAGACATCACCGGAGACTTAAAGGACCTGAACAACAAGGGTAATTGATAAATCAGCTGTACAGTCATCTTAAAGCTTTTTAAAACAAAATTCGCTTGTGGGAAACACAAATGAGAAGTAAAAACTGTTTAATTTTTCCACATTACCCTGTATTACAAGAAAGCTAATATACGTAGGCAGATTGTGTTAAATTACTGCGATTTTTCAAAGTTGAAACTTTAAAGTCCAAATTTAACCTCACTGTGACACTTTGTTTGTTCAACATATTTTGTGTAAAATGCATTTGGACATAAAATTAGTTTCTTAAAAGAGTAAAAGATTGCCATGCGCCGTATCAAAAAGTTTAGCACAACTTTTGCTGCATGGTATTGGATTGCGACGGGCCCTGTACAATAATCTTATGAACAGAACGTTCGGCAGTGATATTGCTTTTAATAAAGCTAGAGGTGATCTAGTGCCATGCCCAGTTGCTCCTTAAACCATAACTCTAAGAGTACGATGGATATGCCATTCTACAGCAAACTGCATATTCCTTTTTCCGCGTCGCGTCGTTGCCTTACCCTTGCCATGTATCATGCATAGTAGGCAAAAATTAAGATTCGTCACTAAAACTATTTCCGACATTGAGGTTTGAACTACGCCAAATATTCAATAACGGTACAAGCTAAATATGCGTTAACTACATATATTTTATGGTTCCTTTTTAACCTCTTTCTACGACCTTTCAATACTACTTTAATAAATACTTACTTAAAAATGGGGAACTTCCAGAACTATGTGGTATAAAATGAGCTAGTGCTAGCAACATAGTTATCTCCATAATTATTTGTGAACATCCCATTGATATTTTCATATGCCCCTTTGGTGGTATCCAAAACGATAATAATAAACAGGATGCAATAACTAAAAGAGATCAAAGAGCATCTTGTCACAATCACCATTTATCACATATTCAGCTATATCTAGAATTACTTAAAACAAGGCTGTGAAGGATTTATGATTTAAGGAATTCTATAGCTTGAAAAATTTTTACAATAAAGGTGGGTTCATGTAACATGATTGTTTTTTTATATCTTTTTTTTTATTCCATATCTTCCAAATCATCCAAGGGGGCAACTGCTTAAATAATGTTAAGTAAATATTGAAATTCTAAGTTATACCAAGTCATTACAAACAGGATCCATGAGCGTATTTAGAGGAGGTCCGGACCCGGACCGGAACGAGTTGGGAAACTTTTTATACACTACCATCCGACAGTTCACTGTTGTCTTTTTCTGTTCCACTGTCATATAGTTTCAACCAACTAATGATGGCTCTACTCGTTCAGCTAAGGGATCAACTTCAACGGAAGAAAAAGACATGCAAATTATAATGACGAAAATATTTTAACTTTTTTTCTAAGTTGGAAAATAAATAAATTGGATGTAAAAGTTTAAAAAAAACTTACTCAGGTTTGTAAAACTTTGAAATTACTTAGTAATGGACTTGAAAAGAATACAAAAGCATTGTAGAATTGAACAAAATACTGGACAATTTGGCATAAGACCAAGATAAAAAATGAACTGTTTACAAGTATAGCTAATCATAATTTAAACATTTGCCGTCAGTAGACTAATAGCCAAACTTTCCTATCATCGGTTTTCTCCAGTGGCGGCTCCTCCATTAGATCAAATGGTCAATGACCCCCCAATAAATATTTCCAAATAGAAACAAATAAATAAAATAATACAAAATTTATATTTTTTCAATTTTTTTTAAATTTGGAAATTCGCTCTATTATTCTAAGCATATAAACTCATTTACCGTTCTCTTAATTCCGTGACACACTATCCATTTCCGTTTCAATTGGAATCGATCAGCGATCACGGCTCGTGGCCCGCGTTGACCTTGTGGTTATAAACGGAGGCGAGTTTTTCCCGAGTGTTCCCGATCAAATTCAAATAGAGGCGCATAGGTAATATACGGCTAACAGTTAACATTGGCAAAGTTTGAATCAACAGACGCGTAAGGAAACTTAAATATTTTTGTCAGTTGATGTGTTTAATGTAGATCGTGTGATAGGTTGTGGTTACGATTGCGTATTTTTATAGATTTTATTTTAGAGATTTTACATTTTGTTTGTTGATTTTGTAGTTTAAATTAATGTTTTAAAGCAAGGTAGCCACAGTGTGTTAGAATATTAAGACTTTATAATCCGTATTCAATTATAATGGCGAGCTGAACTTCGAATTTAAGACCAGTAGTCGACCTTTGCCGAAATTTAAAATTCAGCAAATAGGTAAAGACAAAAACAATGAAGTAAATCGTTATTTTCGTAGAAATGTGTACGATTTATATAGCTGGACATGCGGTTGCGAAGTAACAAAGGCATTTTATTGTTTCGGGTGTCTGATTTTTTCAGATGACTCTTAGTAGTTTATATGTATTGACTCCTCTGAAAAGTTGTCCACGAGCCGCCACTAGTTTTCTCACTAACTGGAAAAATCGTAGTGTTTAGGTGCGTTTAAAAAAATACAATCCACATATTTAGACGTTTCGATGTGTTTCAAAACAAAGAAAAGGAATATTTTTGTATATGGTTGCCGTATATCCGCAATAAAGAATTATAAATACGTAATATGAATTAAGATAGTCATCTGAGATACTATTTTTCTACAAATATTTAGTTTTCAGTTAATAGTTTCCTCGGGTTTCTCCTTTAGTGAATGAACTATAAATACTTACCTATAAATGGTGTAAAGAAAACTATATTGTAAATAGTTGACGATCTTCTAACTTCAAAGTAGAGACCAAATGAAGGGGTGTCAGCTGATATATTGCTAGTTTCGATGTCAAAAAATGAGGCTTCCAAAATTAACCATTGTGAGGTCCCATGTTGAAGCTACAAGAATATCAAAACACGTTTATAATTTAAGATTTTATTGGAATATAAAACAAAAATCGGCAAATAGGGAACCTAGTCAATATAGGGTGAAAAAAGTTAATATCATCATACTGCCACACCAATTCTGTGACAAATGTTTTTAAGAAATGTTTAAATTTATACATTTCTATAGCATATTGTTTAAACACTATTAAAATGTTAATTTTGACATCAACTGCGACTTTGACAGTAATTAAAATAAAGTTACGATATGCCAAGTTAGGGTTTTTAAGAAGCGCTCCGTACTCCGTTACTACATAGTATCTTTGTTTTTAATGATAGTTTTATTGTTTTATTAATTACTAGCTATAATTGTTTATATATTGTATTTAAATTTTATTTCAGTCTGTTTTGTTATATTAATACAGTTTATTTTAATTTATGCATGTACTTAATAGAATAACCTGTATATTATTTCGAATTCTTAAAGATATTTTTTTCTGATTTCAAATAGATACTTTAGATTTCAAATAGATACTTTAGATAGATTCCGTTTATTAGTTTTTGATATATAAACGTTTAAATATTTAAAGAATGCTAAGTTAATTTCCGCTGAAACAAGTCGGCCGTGAGCAAAGAAACGATAACATTTTGACGTTAACTTGTCAGACGAATTTGTTCACGAGTATTTGTGCTATTATCTTAAACGTTGTAAGATATACTAATCCGAACACGAAAAACTCGATATGATAGAATTATTGTATTCATATAGAAAAAATGCATCGAAAACTCGTAACGAATATCATAGAACATTTCCAGATAGACTAACACCGGGCTGTATGACATTATCAGACATGCATCGTTAAACTATTGAATGAAAGAAAAACACTTAAGCGAAAGGTTAAAACGGTGGAAAGAAACACTGAAAAAGATTTAAATGTTTTATTCAATTTTGAAGATACTACTTTTATTTTTAAACTTCTGTTGTTTGTCTTAATCTATTTATTTATGCTTTAGAAAATCCTTAGAAATTCCTGAGGCAGCAACTGTTTTTAACAAATTATGGCATAAAACATACTCGTTTCTACAACATTATAAATACAAGCCCTATAAGTTTCGACCTGTGCAAGAGCTGATAGATCAGAATAAAAGGGACCGATTACACTTCTGCAGGAAATGGAATGAATAGTAACGACCAATCAAGTAATTTTGTTAAATGTAATTTTTACTGTCGAGGCAACATTTCCTATTGGAGGCATGTTGAACCGAGCAAAACAAGCATTTTTGGTCTAAAGAAAATCCGCGAGCTCTTCAGGCAGACATGGACCGTTAAGATGGCCAGCAAACAGTCCCGATCTTTCCCATTGGACATGTTTTTGTGGGTTATCTACAGACATTTTTTAAGAAATATTCAAATATGTATTTTAAACCAAGGAGGCTACATAGAAAGCCAAAACTGAGTTCTATTAGTTAATAATTTTTTTACTTTATATTATTGTTTTATTGTTATGTTGCTTTTTTCCACCATTCTAACTTTTTGGTTAAGCGTTTTTCTTTCATTCAATAGTTTAACGATGTTTGATATCATCATACGGCTCGGTGTTTGTCTATCTGGAAACTTTCTATAATATTCGTTACGAGAGGTCGATGCATTTTTTCTATGTAAATAAAGTAATTCTATCATATCGAGTTTTTCTTATTCGGAATAACCCATCTTATAACGTTCAAGATAGCAAAACTACTCGTAAACAAATTCGTGGTATAATCAAAACGTCAAAATGTTATCGTTTTACTGATCACAGCGGAAATTAATTCATTAAATATTTAATTAATTAATTCCATTAAAAAAAACTGTCAACCTGTCAAAATTTGACATTTCCAAAAATATTTTCGCATTTATGAAACAAATTCTAATAATTCATAAAAAAAACCCTGCAACTTTTGTATTTACCAAATTTCGGTATCTATTGAAATAAACTCTCTAGGTAGATGTCAAAATATACGGGAAAACCCTGTATAAATATAAATTATAGCTAGTTTATTTTTCATATTCAATAGGTAACATTGCTTAGTCTTCCTTCATGTCCGATACCGCCATTTTATTTCGCTGAGCCGACTTGAAATTTTCCCGTTGCTGGCAGATCTATTGTATCATTTCCATATTGCTGCTAAACGGATTACATTTATTAATAACTTAGTGCTCTCCTTGTTTTTGAAATGTTCTGTGTGACTTAACAGATTGGTGGGCCTGTCTAGAAGATTTCCAACAATGAGCATGCTTCCAAGATTTTCGGAATTATCAGGAAGAAAACTTTCGGTCCATGACTTTCAACGGTCGGCGTGCTCAGTTTTCCAACTTGAAGATTGAATTTAACATACAGGAATTTTTCTCCAAGTCTTTGATTTTGTTGGACTCTGTTGAGATTTTCTGACTGGGTTGAATTTTAGCTTAGACCGCCATGTTGGTTTTCTGTCCACGCTGAGGGTGCAGTTTTCCTCTCTTCCTGCATGATTGCATGATTTAAGATGAGCAACTGTCTCTGAATCTGTTATTTTCAGTATGGTTATTATTTCAAATCATTACCTTAACCTTTTTTTGATTTCTAAATGATTAAGCCTGGGTTATAGATTGAAAACGTTTCCGTCTTGCGCCGCTGTTTGCGCTGTCCTTAAAGTTTACTTAACATAAAGCAATGGGAACGGTTATATTTTTGCCGCCATCCGTTTGAGTTTCCGCTAGCCGTCGAAAAGATGGCGATCTTTAACTTTGACGGAAGCGGCTAGCATAAATCGACATTTGCTTTAAGCTCCAACCAATGCAATTGCTGGGTTTTAGAGATCTTTCAAAACGTTCGTCCTTCGTAATAAATTTAACTGTAATATATACATATAACATCCTCATCAACTTAAAAAAAAATACTTGGAGTCATTGTCTTTAATTTTAAGAAAATACTAGTAGAAATTTTGGATATTTCTACTCCAATTAACAGGCTAAATTCACCACCTTTTTTGCGGCTCTCTCATCAACTTTACAGCGGCACACATTAATTTATCTAAAATTCTTAGTCTTTACTAGTCACTATTACTATGATTTTGATTATCCATTCTCAGCAAATTAAAAAAACGCAAATACATAAACTTAAAAACAAGCAAGACAAAATTGCATTACAAAAAAAGGCGATAAATATAAACAAAAGTAAGGTTAGTTCCACAGGCGACGCAAAGCGCAAACGTTTTCATTTTATAAGATGGGCTAAGAACCAGCATAAATGCTTAGCTCAAACGGAGAACGCAAGACGCAAACTTTTTTATCTATAACCCAGGCTTAAATACGCCTTACATAACTTTATATTTTTTTATATAAAAATCCGAAATCCAGTTTTATACATATAAGGCTTTTTTTAAGTGACTGAATTCAATTTTTTGAATAAGCAGATTTCCATTTTTACGTCAAAAATTTCATGTTTCGATTTTAACCAGAAAGAGTGGAATATTAAAAAAATACTTTCGGTAGGCAGATCCTATAGCTGCTCTGTTTAATTAATTATTATTGAAGTACGACTGTTCCAATCATTAAAAATAAATCAGCTATTAATAAAAACGCTTGCAGAGCTTTTCTGTATTTTAACCCATACTGTATTAACTTAAGTGCTTTTCTGATTCATGGTATTTGGAATTTTATGCCTTTTGATTATGTTATGTTAAAATTTAAATGCATTTTGTAATACCTTGCATCTCTCTTTGTATTTGAAATTATGTTAATTTATTTTTCCCCTGTTTAGCTTAAATTTTGGCCATTCATGAAGGCCCTAAGTGTCTTGATTTTTGAAAAAGTTTAGCTTAAATTTTGGCCCCTCCCCACTGGCCCTCCCAACTAGCCTGTTTAAATATATATTATATGGTACGCTCATACAAGCATAATATTTTTAACGAAATAAAATACTCAAACCACAACAACACAAAATATCTCTATTAGTAAGAATCCAAAATATAAGCTGACTCTTACCTAATTAAAACAAAGAAAATATAAACAGCTGTAACAATCCCGGTCTCTAGTGCTTCATGTGAGCGAACTTTCTCTTGTTTAAGAATAATAAAATCATTTTTGAGAAATATAATTGGAAATCACAGACTATCAAACTTGGCTATTTGATCAATTGAGAAGTCACTGGTAAAAAACAGATCTGTAAAGAGTAAAAGATATTTTCGCGGAAAATAAGAGAAGAATAAATTTAATTTTTTTTTGTACTTTTTAGTCAACGGTCTATATTATTCATATTTATTTTTTATTAGTTTTAGTAATACTTCCACAACTCTACGTTAAATAAAAATGAAAAAACATGCTTCTTCAGATGTGTTTAATTAAGTTACTTTTGTATAAGATTTGTTATTTATTATATGAAAAGGTTTCAAAGTCGGCTAAAGAGTTTTAATTGATTATGTGGATTTGTTCTTAATTTTTTTTGTTTGCAATCATTTTAAAATTTAATTAATGTTAAAAAGAAATTAATTACTCATTACTTTGTTAGAGTAAAATCAATTCTTCGTTAACTGTAGAGTTTGCTTTTAATTATGATTTTATTGGATTGGGGGTAACATTTGATGGATTTTTCAATAAAAGCAAAATAAATAAATGTATTATTGGAATCAATCAAATTAAAATTAAAAATATATTATTTCCATAAACTGGCTCCTAAACATGCTATATTATGTTTTTTTAACTTTTTCAATTAACCCAAAAAATATTTTGCTTTCTTAGGGTTTTAGATACCGTCAACAAATTTTTAGAACCAGTGAGACTTTTTGAAACCTCTTTAGATCCGGAATCTATTAAATCTCGCTATTACTTGGTATCGGCTTTTTGTTACCACCTTTTGAGGTACCAACAACTGACCTTGGTACTTTGGACCTACACCGAACGAGCCTAATGGACAATATTTTTTATCTTTCATATTTGAATATTTTAAAAAAGTTAACCCGTACTAACAATTTTTTGAGTTAAAAGATCTTTGTTCTTTTAACTGTTGTTTTAAGTAGCTCGCAGTGTTTTCATTGCATGTTAGTATATCCCATGCAAAAGCAAGGTCCTGCGTCATCTAAGAGATCTCCAATTAGTATGTAACTAGGGGCGCCAATCAAGACACTCCTCTACACTTAGCTGAAGGTATTGCACGCGCACTTGACTTGCTTGTTTTTGGCCGTCGCATTTTTTTTTACCTGTAATCTCTGCTTATATCATAGATTTATTTATGTATTTTTTAACTCTATTATCTTTTTCAGTCAGCATTACTTAAACTTACTTTTTTTAGTTTTGCCAAATGACCGGTCATTTATAAATTGGTCACATACGATCATTTTTAAAAACGATCAAAAGTATGCCTAAAAGGTTATCTTAAGCTTTTAAGTGATACCAAACGAAGTGGATCTGTTAAATAAAAAAGGCATCTAATGCTTATTCAATAGTAATTTATAAATCGGTCACTTATAAAGTAAATGACCGGTCATTTTAGATCATTTATAGAGTAATTTTAAAAAATTGGCGAATTTCGGTCACTTCTAAAAATGACCGATCATTTATGAAAGTGACCTGGTCATTTAAGATCACTTATATGGTCATTTTTGATAAGTCACTTAAGTGGCGCACCACACTGTTCTTTACATTTTCTATTATTCTAATACTATTTTTTTTATCTATGTAAAAATAAATCTTTGCCAATTACCCTCGTAGCAAGTTTAACCATTTTAGATGTACTTTTTCGTCTAAAGTTTCAATACAAGTTAATCCACCTTGCACAAAACGCAAAGTTACGATGTGGTTGGTGACTATTAGAGGTATCATAACGACCAAATAATTCTGATATAGCCCCACATGTATTTTAGTTCAAAATGATAAACCACTTTTTCTGTATTTTTTGCCATTTTTAGTTTCCTGGTGACTCCTATGTGCAAGCGGCTACCGCATTGCCCCTAAAACAGGGAGTTTCAATACCAAAAGGTAAAGGGAGTTCCCTCCTTCCCAACGACTCTAAGGAAACTTCGATTAAATACGCGGTGCGACCGCTAAATCTTACCCTAGGAAGGAGTGTCACGAAACAGATTTTTCAGACATAAAGTTAAGACATTTTTAGATTATTTTATTTAGTCGCCATTTGGTAGATCCATACTGGATTTTTACCAAATTGTTAGAAATTTATTGCCATATGATACTCGATTTCCTACTAAATTTGAAGTCAATTGGATAAATAGTTTTTAGCCATGCCGCAAACAGATAGACAGACCGATGGAATTGGGTAAAGCTATTTTTAGCACCTAGGGATTCTGAAACGTGAAAATCTCAAAAATTTCGGAAAGTGAGGTTTCACGAATACTCTTCACCTAGACCTATCAAACTTATATTGTATCCTTAGGTAGGTTTGTTTGCTGTAATTTGCGATATATGTATATAAACAATTTACATTGTTCGCACGATGAGTGAGTGATTTAAATTAAATTATATAGGAGTCAATTTAAGAAAAAAAAGTTTATTTTTTTAAATATTAACACCTTAAGAAAGGCGGCAAACCTGAGCCCCGTTTCTGGCAGCAAATTCCCTAAAATAATGTCCTCTTAACTAATATTTTACTGTTGACTATTTTTAGCATATCAATTTACTTACTAAACTACTGTCACTGTCATTAAAATTTAGCACAATGTTCCCAAAACCAGTGGGAAAACCAAATAGCATTTTACAGATATACGTGTCTCTGGGCCAGTCATCTAACAAGACATTCTCGCAAAGGGCTTTTACATAAATTGTCGGATTCCATAAAACTTCTCCTTTGTTGTTCACTATGATTATTGCATCTTGAAGAATCTCTGTTGGGTTCATCACAGAACTAAAAATTTACTGATAAGGTGTTATTATTTACCTAGATGCTATCCTGTTGTTATAATAATAATAATAATAATAGTGCATTTTAGATAAATTAATAATTTTGTTTTACATAAAAATAAATAGAAAAAAGTTACATATTTAGACGCTGTCGCACTACGAAGTCCTTAAAGTGTAATTTAGTTTTTTTGAAAACATTTTGGGAGTTTGTCGGTTAGTGTCTACTATAGCTCATAAATGTAGCATCATGCATTTTATTAATATTTAAGAATTTGCGACTAAAACGTAATCATTATCTAAAATTAACTTTAATACTCATACAGTATTCGCTAGAATTAAGTTTTATACTGGTTAAAAACATATACAAGGTGGTCAAAGTTAAATAACATACACATTTTAAAATCATATTTGTAGATCATAAAACAAACACTCTCTTGGCTAAAATTATTGTAATACGTAGTACCCGAATTCCTTTTTCGGAGTATTGATGAATATTGTACTACACCAGGTTTGATACCTTTATATTCAAAAATAACCGATAAAAGTGTCAAGAGACATGTCAAAAAAAGAAAGAATATGTCCATAAACACTCACAGTTGCGTGTTTATAGGGAAAGTTTGGTAGTTAACTTTCATTCCCAGAGCCACTTTAACTTAAACTAAAATGAAATTAGTATAGATTAAAAACCATTTTTTTAGTCGTTCATGGGTGAAACCGCAACACCCTCCCCCCCCAGAGCCAATTTTACTTCAATTATGATAAAATAATTTTAAAGTAAAGATATTTTTTTAAATCGTCGTATATGGGATAAAATCCCCCAGAACCAGTGTTACTTAAACTAAAATGAAATTAGTATAAAGTATAGACCTTTTTTTTAGTCGTCCACTTACGTGTATATGTATAATAAAGCAAGCGTGGGCTTTTTTTAGTTGAAACTTGTATCTTCTTCCTTATCTAAATTAATTTCAACCAACATAAACTTTCGTGTACATTTTTCAAGACAAAGTTAAAAAAAACCCAGAAGGAACTTCCATATACGCCACTGACACTTAATGTGAAGATACCTAGCTTGCGGTGAGAGGATTTTTTTCAATTTTTTCGATTGTCCTTTGAGATAAAGATATCACATCTGGTTTATTTATAATCATCAAGAAGATACCCATTTATTGAAACAACATTATACAGAATGATTAATTTAAATTAAATATAACATAAAGTTTATGTTCATGTTCATTTGTTTAGATTTCAGTTGTCGATTTTTTTTTTAGTTGTCTCACTGAAAATGTTCATGAAAAATATAAAACTATATTTAAAGAAAGTTTTTTAAACTAAATTGAAACCATTAAAAGGATGGCAAATTATAAGGAAAGAACCTGTAGCAACTATGTTTTTTAACTTCGTCTAAAGTAAGAAATACCTACATTTCATTTACATATAAAACTATTGCATGTGAAAATTTTATATTTTTAAAGCTTGGCACACTCTAAGACATAATCGTAAATTGATTTGAAACATCTATTTGTAAATCGTTGCCATCCCCGCTACTCACTATTCGCTTCGGTTCGATTCGTACATTCATGTGATTAACGAATGGGTGAATCCACGAATGGATGAATCCTTCATCCACACTATTCATCAACTTTTATTTAATACGTTCCCGTGGAATCCATGCGTTTCAATGTTTGAAAATACACAAAAAAAAACAAAAGTTTTGATTTAGACGAACGGTTCGCCGAAATCAAACCCTACTTGATTATCCGCTCAAAAGATAGAATCGCCACGCAACGAAACGAATGGGTGAACCGGACCCTCAATACTACGCGGATGAATGAACGAATAGTGAGTGGCGGGCTTAATGATGTCTTTTGTCCCATATCCCTACTATTTAGTGTCTTTTTTAGATAATCTAAGGTAACCCAAGGCCAATTTGGTTCTTGTTGATTCAGCAAGTACATAAACCAACCGTTGTCAACTTTTATATTTTTAGTTGATTTCTGCTGCTTTTGAAGCAGACTTCTGCAAAATGAACGTTGGCCTCTGTCAACACTATAGGTTCATGGCATCTATTAAGTGTCGATCGTATTGATTCACTACACTACACGATTCATGAAAATGGTTTCTTCAAAGGATATAAATATGGACTTAAACTGATCACTTCGAGACTCAAGCATGTTTTGGTTAAAAGACATGCGGCGGTTGTTCACTAGGTCTAAACAGCTTGTGAAATAAGGACTTGAATTATCAAAATATAAACATTTAGGAGCCCCTATCAAAACTTGTTTATGCATAGCACTTGAAAATGATACTCGATTTTCTACTTCTTTACTTCACTTTGTTTTTTTAAATTTACATAAACGCGTTATAATGAAAACTTAAAGTGTAACAGTTATTAATTAAATGTCGGAAAGCATCATATTCTTATATATATTTTAAGAATTACAACAGTAAAAAAAGATAAATATATATGAACTAAGTTGATATTAGATAATGTAAAATTTGAGTCGAAACTTATTTAAAATATACTAGAAGGCCCGGCAGACTTTGTTCTGATGGTGCGATGAATTTCCAGTGAAATTATAAGAATATAGGACGCACTCACCACATCGTCCAGTAATGTTATTGAAGAAAAACATATTAGTTTTATAGAAAAAATACGCAATAAAACAATTAAAAAAATGTTGAAACGCCTCGGTAACCAGACGATCATTTCAAATAAAAATTATGTAAATTGGTGCAGTACAACTGTCTTACGAACTTGCTTGGCTTAGTGTTTTAAATACATAGATGAATAATTGTACTTTATATATATATATATATATATATATATATATATATATATATATATATATATATATATATAAAATATAGTACTATTTTAAGTTTCAGACCAACATAAACCTTTTAATGTTTTTTTTTGTTTTACTGGAAGGTAATGTTACACTATTTGTTACGTTTCAATCACAAATTAAATGTTGATAAATATTTTAATTCATACTATGAACTACGTCTATGAGTTGCCATAGCGCCAAAACTAAAATCGAAGAACTCCCCTCCCCTTTTTTTTTCTAACTACAGGTTAGGGACTAAAACATACAAAATAAATACAAATTTTTTTAGTGCATTGTGTGCATGGTCCTTTGCCATCAAAAATCGTATTTTACGTGATCCCAATTTTAAATAATTTTTCAGTTTTCTGATTTCATATTACGTCTCTACAGCTGTCAATCTTTTATCAGATATTAAAAAATATATATAAATATATAAACATATATATATATATATATATATATATATATATATATATATATATATATATATATATATATATATATATATATATATATATATATATATATATATATATATATATATACATATATAATTTGTGAACAGATATATCAATGTATGACAATAAATGCCTTAGATATAATGTTAGCCACAAAAAATAATAGCAAGATCAAGTACCTTTATTTCATTGTCACTCACGCTTTTTTTGTAAAATATCTTCCAAACAACTACAATATAACGAGTACAACTGACGCACGAATCGCGGTCTACAGAAATTATGCGGGCAAAAAATATGCATTCGAAATATTAAAGTTTTCGAGAAAAGTCGAATAAACTTTTGTACATCTTAACACCCTGTCCGTTCAGACCCAAGATCCGTGCGTCACACTTTAGCACCACCGGCGCTGTGTTTAGGCGTCAAAGCCACAATAAAAAAATATCACATAATAACTATCACTATTAAGAAACTTCTTACTTCATCAATGCCAAAAGTAACGTACCTATAACACACTATCTCTGGTCTCCAAATTTCTTTCCTAGCAGCATGCATTGTAGTAATATTGTCATAATCTTTGGGATCCCATTTTAGTTTTTCGTCATGCCATATCTAAAGATATAAATAACATTTTTGTAAATATAGTATAATACAGAGCTTATAACTTACCATTATAGTACTGCCCTTTATTTCTATGGTAGATTTAGAGTCGTCCTGAAATCAAAGTTTATATTATATATTACGTCCAGGTCCGGAAAGTTAGCCGTCAATTTTTCAAAATTTCATAATATTTGCTTAAACACCGACTGGAATTTTGAATTTGAAAATGTTAACTCAAAATTTTAGAGCTTTCTTAAATAAAATTTTAAGTGCTTTTAATAGGGCCTTTCCGCTTAAGACTATCAAACCTAAGCGTCATAAACCGTAGACCACGAAAGGACTACGCATTTCTGCTGAAAATATGCGTTCCCTCTTATATATAAAAAATTCACCTACTTCATTCTTGTTCTCGACTATATCTCTAATTATACGAGAATTTATATTAAACTAATCAAGTCAGCAAACAACATATACTATCAAAAAGTCTAACAAAATCTAAAAACATTTCAAAGGAAACCTGGTCCATTATCAATGACCTCAGAAATAAATCAAACCCTGTGACTCAGATCTTGCCAAGGCCAAATGACCTAAATGATTATTTTATTGATGTAAGCAAAAATGTTACATCTGGTATCTCGCCAAGTTTGGACCCTCTATCGTTTCTCTCTCCATCAAAAAATGTCGCTGATAGCCTTTTCTTAAGCCCTGTTAGCAGCATGGAGCTATCGAAAGAAATGAATAACATCACAAGCAAATCTAGTGTAGCACTGATGGCCTATCAGTTAAAATATTCCTGAACCTGCCGCTTCCAGTCATAGAAGCCCTTACAACACTAATAAATGAATCCCTTTTAAAGGTATATTCCCTGAATGCCTTAAAACAGCTATAATTATTCCTCTTCATAAAGGGAGCGAAAAAACTAACTCTTGCAATTATCGCCCAATTACTCTACTCCCATTGCTATCAAAAATCGTTGAAAGGTTACTAAAGAATCGTCTTATGCCATTTCTCCTTAAACATCAGATAATATCCCCGGATCAGTTTAAATTTTTACCCAACAAGTGCACCAGTGACGCCATGTTCTCGTTGCTTATTTATCCTTATTATTTGTCTACTTATCCCTCAATAACAACCACCCCACCGCCTTAGTTTTTTGTGACTATGCAAAAGCCTTGGACTGTGTTAGTCATGAAACTTTGATAAGCAAGCTGAATTTTTATGGAATCCAGGGTATTTCTTTAAATTGGTTTACATTTTATCTCGGGAATAGGCAACAATTTGTAAAGGCAAATGGTTCTGATTCTGATTGTAAATTGTTTACAAGTGGAGTCCCTCAAGGTTCGGTCTTGAGACCTATTCTTTTTTTGTTATACATTAATGATATCACCAACCTAAAAATTAATGGAAAAATCTCTCTCTTTGCTGACGACACAAGCTTAGCATGAGCGATTTTGATACAACGTCTTTACATTCTGATATTTCCAACGACCTTGTTATGATTAAAGCTTGGTCCTGTTCCAATCTGCTTTGCTTCAATGTGGATAAAACGGTGGTCTTATCTTATAAGGGGACTTTACAACCACTTCAGCTACTTAACAGCAATATTAAATACGTTGAGTCGGTTAAATTCCTGGGTTTGAATATAAATAACAACCTAAAATGGTCTAAGCATATTGACACCTTAACTAAAAAACTTTCTAACGCCTGCTTTGCCATTCGATCAGTTTCAGAAACTGGACGTGTCTTCTGGCAGACTTACGTATTTCTCTCTATTCGAATCCCATCTCCGCCATGGACTTCCCTTTTGGGGTTGCTGTACCACCGAGCAATTTCTTAGTATTTTTAGGCATCAAAAGAGAGCAATCCGCTATTTCTTTGGTCTAAATAATAGAGTGCACTGCCAATACTATTTCAAAAAACATGGAAATATTAAGACTTCATGCAGTATTTATTTTAGAAACCGTCTGTTTGATAAGAAAACAGGCTACAACACGTATATCCTACCAGAAAGCCTAGGCATGACATATACCTTCCCCTTCCTTCCACAGAATTAATAAAAAAGAATATTAGATTAAAGTTATACATTTTCTTTTTTTTTCTAATACAATTTAATTGCTATATAAGTTCAGTACACTTTTTGTTTAACTTCGCTTATTTTGCTTGTATAACGATAACAAAATAGAGTTTAAGATCGCATAATTTATTTTCAATGTCATCGAAATTATTCACCTCCCATATGTTTATTTCCTTTTGTTAGGCCACCTGGATTCATTAACTGCTTTATGAAAATGTTACGAATGTTATATTTACAATTTATGTATTTGCATTGACCTATCAAAAAATATATTTTTTTTTTGATCAATATTTCGTTTTTTCATTGATTTTGTTTTTGTCGTTAGTACTTCGTTTAGTCTCGTTAGTGCTTCTTTAGTTTCGCAAATATTTTTTTTTTCAATTTCAAGGTCAACCTGCAAAGCTTTTCTTATCGACCCAAACTAGGTGTCACTCATTAGTGCTTTTTAAAGCTTCAAGTGGCTTCGTTAATGCTTGCTTAGTTTTGGAAATATTCGTTTATTTTGTTCATGGTCAGCCCCCAAAAATTTTCCGACCGGTTCAAATTAGGTGTCGTTTATTGTTTTTTTTTTCGAGGCTAATTTCATTATTACTTGCTTAATTTGGGAAATATTCATTTATTCTGTTTAAAGGTCAGCGCCCAAAGTGTTGCCAGTTCGCTCAAATTTGGTTTTACTCGTTAGTGCTTCTTTAGGGCTTCATTTAGTTTAGACACGAGGCACTAGCAAAACTAAATGAAGCACAAACAAGCCCTAACGATTGAGACAATCTGAGTAAATCAGAAATACTATGGGGGCTGAAGCTTGAAGCAAACAGAAATCTTTGAGGGCTGACCCAAAACAAAGGTTAGCGAATATTTAGGAAAAGGGGAAAGCAATAACGAAACTAATTAAATTACCACCAAGCACCAACGAAGTACTAACGAACGACGCTTAGTTTAAATCGATCATAAAAGCTTTGCGAGCTGATCTTGAAAATATAAACGAATATTTCCCAAATTAAGCAAGCAATAACGAAACTACTTGAGGCCCTAACAAAGCACTAACACCTAGTTTGGGACGATCAGAAAAACTTTAGGAGTTGACGCAAAATAATGGTAAGAGAATATTTACAAAAATAAGAAAGCACTAACGAAATTAATCGAAGCACCAAAAAGCACTAGTTTGAGTCGATCAGAAAAACTTTGAGGGCTGACCTTGAAATAAAAAACAAAATAAAAAATATTTGCGAAACTAAGAAAGCATCAACGAAACCAAATAAAGCACTAAGAACCACTAACGAATGACACCAAATATGAGCAAGTCGGAGAGACTTCGGTAGCAAACTTCACGGATCTGTTACGGCCTGTTTTTATTTCTAACCGACTTGCCCCCAAAACATTATTTAATATTTATCATACCACATTATAAAAATAATAAACCTTAATAATTAATTGTACTAAAATTCACTAGGATGTTCCATTAAAATAGATAAAAAAATGCAACTCTTGTTAGAATCCATAAATATGTCGGATACTTAAAAAGGAGTAGGTTCTCAGTTCGACATATAAGTATGCACGCTGGACACCGATTACTCTGGGTTCGTTCAACAAATCTGGTCAAAGATTATAAAAATTCTTGTACAATAAGTGGGTGTTGCAATGCCTAGTGGGGGTGGGGTGGGGGGTTAAAAAAATATGAGGACTCTTTAAATTTTGACAAATTGTTTCGTATGTTTATCTAGAGGGTGTTCGGATTTCGTTGTCATTATAGGGTATCTCAGTTATTCGTAAAGATAGAGACTTGCGGTTTTTGCGCAGTGTTGCTACTAAGAAAATGTTCATAACTCGTTTCGTTTTTAAAATATAGGGCGATTTTGAAAATTTTCATTATATATATATATATATATATATATATATATATATATATATATATATATATATATGAAATAAAAGTTTAATTGTTTTTTATTGTGTTTTATTTTGTTATTATTAATTAAAAGTTCTTAAGTTTTATAAACAAAATTTTATTTCTTTAGTTTGTCTCTAGCTGCTCAGTATAATGCTAATGCGGAGGCACAAGGGATGTGAATTCGATATTTTAGATAAAGATTTTAAAATGGGCGCCAGGTCTAGTTGACCAAAAGATAGAAGATAAGAGGTATGAAAAAAAAAATATATATATATATATATATATATATATATATATATATATATATACTAAACCTAATCCATCTAATAAGGAAAACACTAGAAATGTACTTCAATAATTTATTTTAAATTCTTCCTTTTTAGAAGATATCTAAAAAATTCAATCTGCCCTATATTGGCACAACTAATCTGCTTTATTTTTACAGAAATAGACAAGCATAAATAAAATCTGCTTTTCCTTTGCAGATGCACTAAAAGGTAAGTGATAAAGTAAAATTAGAAAACTTAGTAGTCCATGTGATGCTCAAAAATGAAATTTAGAAAAGTTTAATTAAAAGATAAGATGATTTAAAATTCAATATCTACGAAAAAATAATATCACCAGTAATGATCTTCATTAGTAGTTACATTAATCAAAAATACCTTATAATCAAAAGAGAGCAACAATCAAATAAATGTAACTAAAAATGATAAGCCCTGAATAAAGTAAGGTACAATATAAAAACAGCAGTTACCCTTACATATGTCTGAAAGCCATATAATAAGAAAATAACTGTAGGTGTTTTAAAATGATATATATAAGCCTTAAACAAAATGTAAGGAATCGTAATTAAAATATAGGTTAAGTATTTTATTAAGATCAAGAAATTTTATTACTGAAAATTAATTTTAGAATTAAGATTGAGATGAGAGATAAAATTATTAAGGCAAATATATATTTATATATATATATATATATATATATATATATAAATTAATTATTATTGAAAATAAATTAAGAATTAATATATATTTAAATTTTGAAATATCTTGCAATTGACAATGAAGTAAATATAAGCCCGCAAATACAATCAACTTGAAATACAGAAATCATTACATAATAACACCAATTTCTATTAGTCGATAAGCCCAGTTAACGTCACATCAAGGCATTCTAGAGAATTTGTATTAAATTTGTGTTGGAGAAGAAAATGTATACAAAGTATATTTATAAAATAATTAAATTTGTTTTAATGAATTTTAGAACAAAGAATGCTGTACAAATGATATCGATTAACTGAAACGCCCACTAATAAAATTAACTTGATAGAAATATTAATATAGGAACACTAATTTTTATTAGTCAATAAGCAACAGTAATCAGAAAATCAATGCTCTTTAGAGAAACTTTATATTTGTATTTAATTTTAACTTATATTTAAAAAAATTAAATGTATAAAGGTAAGTACTGGATTTTTAAGTAAATAGGTAGGTAAATTTAATAAAGGTATTCGAGAAATGAGGATAATTAATCACACAAAAATATCTTACTATGGACTACTAAATAGCAAAAGCTGAATTATAAGACATTCACCTTTTTGGCAATCAGTACAATAATAAAGCTCGTTTTTAGACGGCAAGATAAAAATAAGATATCTATGATCTTGTATCATAGTTTAAGCATAATTTCCAAATATTTAGCTAGCTAAAGAGAAAATTATAACTAACAAGTATAAAATCAATAATTGACTTCTTACTGATTTTAAACAAATTCTCAAAATTATGCTTGATAGGCCTAAAAATTATCACTCAATCAAGAGTGTTTTTTTTATACTTAATGTTAAACTATTTTAACCAAAATGACAAATTTAAATTTAATTTGGAAGATAAATATTTTAATTTTCAAAGGACCTTATAATTACTAATTATATACCTAATTAAATTTCAAAAGAGACCAATATTAACTCTTAAGAAGTAACGTGCTTTAGAAAAATATTATACAGAGTACTTAAAATATAGTAGAGGTAATAAAGATATAATAAATTTAGACACTAAAGATAAGTCGCTTTACAAAATCTGGAAATTTACTTATTTTTGTATGAATTTCAAAATATTTTGCAAAATATAATTTTACAGGCATAATAATATTTAAATTTTGAAGAAAAATGTAAAAAAACCCCTGTGCTCGTAAAATTTGGCTTTTGAGAGATTGTGCGCATGCGGAATTGAAAAACGGTATCGGCACTGTTGCCAGATTTCCCAGTTTTGCCCTATAAGTAGTCATTTTCTTTTCTTAAATGGAATGCCCTATTTATTTTTATTGAATTAAATTGGCCGTCTCAGGTTTAGTACCATCCTAAATATTCAAAATTCTATCTTTATCTTCATTGCTGCTATTAACCTGTTTTTCTTGTTAAGTAATATTGGTGGCTTTCCAGAAAGAAACAAATAAAAGTATAATTACTTCTTAGTCCTGCGTACATTGAAAAAAGCAATTATTTCGAACCTACATTACCAGCCTTTCATTCTGGAAAAAGAAAACATAGCTTAGCTAAAAGGGAGAAATCTCTTATTAAATAAAAAATAAATATACGTAGGTACTTTAAATCCTCACACCATTAATGTATCATTCGTCTTTTGCATTAATTTTTATAAACGCTTCATTTTTAATAAATAAGTCTTATTTATACGTAAGTAATAAATATAATATAAATTGCGCCGTTTGTAACATTTTTTTGGATTGATTTTTGTACACCCTGTACAATATATCCGATTATTAAAAATCGAACCTACATTCTTAATAAATATATTTACCCATATGTTAATTTTTTTTACCCCTAGACATTTATTTACAACCGGTATAAAATATTTAATTATTAAAAAATTACATTTTACCTTAAAGAATTAATCTTAACCATACGTGAATAAACCTTATAAGTAAATGGCGCCCCTTTTCTCCCCTTAATGTTCTAATAGTACCTAATTTTTCTACAACTTGTATAATATACATATTACATATGTATTTTATTTATAAAAAATTACATTTCACCTTATAAGATAATCTAGTTAATCAGTCTTAGAGAAAATGTAGACATTTCCTCGTGTATTTACTCGATTTATTTAAATTTATTCATCCTCAATGATACACTACATTGAAGTATATTCCCACGACGCGCGACGTATCGTTATCGGGCAGAAAGGTGTAGAAGCTTAAAAATAACGAACTTCAAGATTTTCTGATAGAGGCAGAAAAATGCGCGTATAGTAATAATAGCCCCATGCGACGATTGTAAGAAGTAGGCGCTGCAACAGTTGTTTTTGAAGCACTTGCCGTTGCCATGCTACAACAATGACAAATTAAACGCATTATCACTGTCAGTTAAGCAGCTTAATATTGTATTAATTATAAAATTACAAGTTATAGCTTTTGTTCTGACAGTGACTTAACGTGTTGATATTTTGATATTTTTTGCGGATATGGAAATAAAACCAGAACATAGCAAGAAGTTTGTGACTTATTTAATAACCGCTATCCTAACAAACCAATAAAAAATCAATCGTCCACAGAACTTGTCGACGCTACCAGCAAATAGGGTTCATATAATCTTTACCTAAAACCGGACGCCCAAAAACTGTTACAAGTCATGAAAATAAATTAAACGTTTTATTACAAATAGAGGAAAATCCAAAAGTAAGCACCAACCAGTTAGCTATAAATGCCAAAATATGTCAAAAATCTGTAAGGACTATCTTATAGGAAAACAAATTGAGGCCGCACAAGATCTATTATAACCAAGAGCTTTTAGAGGATGATCCTGACCGCCGCATTGAATTCGCCGAAATCATGATGGAATATATTAACCAAGAACCTTATTTTGCCCACAAAATCATATTCAGCGACGAGAATACTTTTTGCTTGAACGGCCAAGTTAATAGGCACAATTGTCGAATTTGGTCTAGAGATAATCCTCATTGGATGGAAGAACTTCATACCAACATCCTCAGAAAATTAATGTATTGGCTGCGATACTGGGTAACAATATTATAGGCCCTTATTTCATAGAAGGTGTATTAACAGGACAGAAGTATTTAAAGCTACTCAGAGAACATATAGTTACAGTTGTTCAAGAAATTGGAAATGTAAGTGAAATCTGGTACAAACATGATAGTGCTCCACCGCATTATTCAAGGGAAGCTACACAGTTCCTAAACAACCAATTCCCGGGGAGGCTGATTGGAAGACGTGGTGCATTAGAGTGGCCACCTCGATCCCCTGATGTGACTCCACTGGACTTATTCTTGTGGGGCCATTTGAAGGATCGTGTATACAAGAATCGTCCAGAAAATTTAAACGAACTCCGCGAAAGAATCCGCACCGAAGTTGCATTTGTAACACAGAATATGATGAGCAACACAATGCCAGTGTTTTATGATCGACTTGGGTACTGTCTGACAAATAATGGGAATCACTTTCAACATTTAATTAAAAAATAGTGCCTTTAAAATAAGTATTCTATTGGGTTATTGTTGTTTTAGTCCGTTGACTTTTAATATTCTTGTTATCTTAGCGTTATTGTTGTTTTGTCGTTGTTGTTTCGTCCGTTGGCTTTTAAACACGCTTTAAGTATCTGCAACTGGTGGAACTTAGACCAATCCCAAGCCTGGATAAAGTATGAGGGAAAGCCGCCAATATCACCTGATAAAAAAATAACTTGCGAAGTCATTCATTTCAATAAAAATAAATGGGGCATTCGAATTTTGTAAGCACAACTTTAGCAGTTTAAAATATATTTAGGCGTTCCGGTACTTTTAACTGTAAATGCGGTGTTGTCATATCTCAGCAACCAGTGCAGAGAGAATTTTGAAAAATTGGAGAGTACTAAATTTGAGACGGCCATTTTAGTGCAATAAAAATAAATAGGTAAAGGAGAACCCTCAAATTAAAATCCTTAAACCTGATAAATCAAATAAAACTGTGATAATGAACTCTTACGACTATGATACAAAAATTAAAGAATTGCTTAGTGACGTAAATACTTACAAAAAATTAAAAAGTGATTTAACGACCTCTTATCAAACAAAAAATAACATGTTCATAAAAAAATTGTTAAATAAAAAAGTTATTTCTGATAAAGAAGCAAAAAAACCTAATGATACACAACGC
The DNA here is from genome assembly GCA_030620095.1 of Kuschelorhynchus macadamiae. Lineage (NCBI taxonomy): Eukaryota > Metazoa > Arthropoda > Insecta > Coleoptera > Curculionidae > Kuschelorhynchus > Kuschelorhynchus macadamiae. The sequence goes on along the minus strand of JAUTXW010001141.1, from coordinate 1,788,208 downwards.
AGTAGCACCCAAAATATACGGTCTTCCTAAGTTGCATAAAGCTAACATACCTTTAAGGCCCATTGTATCATGTATCCAATCTCCTTTTTATAAACTGTCGAAATATTTGTCTAATTGTATGTCCAAAATAACAGGAAAAAACGATTATTTTGTTAAAGGTTCATTTGAATTTAAACAATTTATTGACAAGGTAAACATTCCAGACAATCATATACTAATATCTCTCGATGTTGTTTCTCTATATACAAATATTCTGAATGAACTTTTATCTGACATAATAACACAAAAATGGGACGAATTAAAGGGTCACACAACACTTCCATTAAAAGAATGTATAGAAGCTATTAACACTACTCTAAATAATAATTATTTCCAGTATGAGGACAAATATTATCAACAATTAGATGTTTGCGCTATGGGTTCTCCAATTTCCTCCATTGTCGCACAATTAGTTATGGAATATCTGGAGGAGAGTGTGATAAGTGAACTTGATTTTAACCTTCCTTTTTTTAAAAGATTTGTGGACGATTGTTGGACTGCCGTTTCAAAAAACTATATTAATGACCTATTAAATGCTTTCAATAATTTTCACCCCAAATTAAAATTTACCATGGAAACTGAAGACAAAAACAAAATTAATTTTCTAGAGTTAACCCTAATTAGAAACAAAAAAGATCAAAATATAAAAACCAAGTGGTATACAAAAAAACATGGTCAGGGCGGTACTTAAACTTTAACTCCAACCATCCAAAGAATCAAAAAAATAGCGTTATTATAGGTCTAACCGATCGTGCCATCTCACTTACTTCCCCAGAATATCGTCCTGAGATTTTAAAGAAGGTTAAGGAAACTTTAATAAATAACCATTATCCGGAAAAAAACATACTACGAGTTTTTAAACAACGAACTCATGTTTTTTATAATAACTTAAAGAAAGCAACAAAAGAAAAAAACAGTAATACTAACTACGTTGCAATGCCCTACACAAACGGTCTATCAGAAAAAATAATTCATATCTTGTCTAAACACGACATAAATAATAAAATAAATAATAAATAAATAAATGCTTTATTGTCAAAAAAATTTTACAATTTTGTGGACAAAGCTGTTGTAAAAAAAAATAGTTTACAAACATCAAAATTAGCAAACAAAACAAAACAAAAACACATCATAAATATTATAGAAAAATAATATTTAAATCAAGAATTTAGAATATTAATATAATAGAATCCTAAAAGAAGTACATTAGAAATGTACTTTGTCAGTCGTACTATGTTATAAACATTTTCATAAATATAATGTAAAAAAAATAAAAAAGCAAAGTAAAAAATAAAAAATAAAAAAGTACGAAACAATTAAAAAAATACATATACAAAATTCGGTAAAAATGGTTGGTAATGGCAACTATCACACTAGGGGTTCATAAGGATAAATTTATGTGTTGTAAAACTCGTTCACGGTGTAGAAGGCGCTTTCCAGTAAGAATGATTTCAAAGCCTTGCGAAATGAAGTCAGAGATATTATGGATTTGATGTTAAATGGCAGGTGATTATGCATTTTTTTTGCATTGTAGATTACTGATCTTTTAATTAACTCTGAGTGTGGGGTTGGAAGATAGAGATCGTGCTCAGTGTTTCTGAGAGGGTAGTTGTGAGAAGGTCTCTCTAATAGAGCAGGTGCATGCTTACGAATTAAGCAAACCGATTCCAAAATGAATAAGCAAGGAAGGGTTAGTATTTTATATCTTTTAAAGAAATCTCGGCAGTGAGTTCTACTGTTAAGTCTCAGTAGGTAACGAACAGCTCTTTTTTGTAGTATAAAAATTCGATCAAATTGAGTCGCACAACATGTACCCCAGAATGGAATAGCATATCTGAGGTGCGACTCAACAAGAGCAAAATAAACAGTTCTAGAGGTAGAAAAGCTAAGCTCCTCGGAAACAGATCTTAACGCAAAGCAAGCAGAACCCAACTTCCTTGATAAAGCGTCGATATGTGGATCCCATTTTAAAGAATCATCTACAAGAAGCCCTAGAAATTTTACAGAGTTTACGACATCAATAGTGGTGCCATTAAGTCAAAAGGTTGCAGCGTGATTTTATAAGACAAGACTTTCGTTTTAGAGATGTTCAAACATAGGAGATTAGAATCGCACCAGGATTTAATGGTGATTAGGTCATTAGATACAATCCTATGTAGGTCCGTGACATCTGGGTGGCTCCACGTAAAGCTGGTATCGTCCGCAAAGAGACATATTTTTCCACTAATGTTTAAATTAGCCATGTCGTTTATGAACAGAAGAAACAAGATAGGGCCTAGTACCGAGCCTTGAGGCACTCCATATTCCATTGGCCTACAAGAAGACATCCTGTTGTCAACTTTCACAACTTGATTTCTGTAGCTAAGATATGACTTAAACCAATCGAGAGGAGCCCCTCTAAATCCATAGTACTGCAGCTTGTTAGTTAATATATTATGATTCACACAATCGAAAGCTTTGGAAAAATCACAGAAAATTGTTGCCGTAGCGTGATGGTTGTTTAGGCTGGAGTAAACTCTATTAAGAAGGGAAAACATGGCATCGCTTGTGCATTTGTTACTTAAAAATCCAAATTGATGTTTTGTAAGTATTTCATATCTAGACAGAAATGAAAAAAGCCTTTTTTTAACCAGTCTTTCGATGATCTTTGATAGCGTAGGGAGAAGTGCAATTGGGCGATAGTTCGAAGCTTCTTCTGAAACACCTCCTTTGTGAAGAGGTATGATTATTGCAGTTTTAAGGCAGCTTGGAAAAGTACCATTTTGGAAAGACATATTTATCAAAGCAGTCAGATGCTCTAGAGTGCACTCCGGCAGACTTGAATACATTTTTAAAGTAAGCCCATCAATTCCCGAGGAAGATTTATTTTTGAAATCATTAATTGTACTGCGAAGTTCTGATAAAACTACTGGTGAAAAGAAGAAACTGTGCAGGTTTACCCTATGATTAGAGAGATATGAAATTGGGTCATTAGATTGAGATACGGATTTAGTCAAATCTTTGGCTACATTTACAAAATAATTGTTTAGGTCCTCAGGAGAGGTAAGGATAGTGTTGGATAAAGGAGTTTTGTTTCTTAAATCATTTGCGATAGACCAGGTTTCTTTAGCTACATTTTTGGCGTTAGAAAGTCTATTATTGTAATAAATATCTTTGGCGGCTTTAATAGTCTTATGATAAATTTTTCTGTATGATTTTACATAATTATGAAAAAAGACACTGTCGGAAAATTTCTTTAAATGAGATAGTGACCGCATGTTCTTAGAAGATATACGTAAACCTTTAGTGGACCAGGGTTTACTTCTTTTATTTTTGATAGGCCTAAGAGGAAAAGATTCAGAAGCTATATTAGTTAGAGTTTTTATAAAACGAGAAAATTCAGTGTCGACATCATAAGTGTGAGAGTCCCAGTCAGTTATTTGACATAGGTGTTTGAAATTAATGAAATTTCTAACCGAAAAAATACGGCCTACTTGTCTAGAGGAATTTTTGGCTTTGGATGTAATTGAAAATTTTGTGAAAATTGCTTCATGATCGGAGAAACCTGGACTTAAGACATTACATTCGACGGAGCTAGGATCGAAAGAAGACACAACGTAATCTATAGTACTGGCACTTGTCTTAGTAATTCTGGTTGGTGAGTTGACGTGCATGGCAATTCCTAATGACTCAAAGATGGACTGAAGACATTCCTGAGCAGCACACACACTGGAAAAGTCAATATTGAAATCGCCACATAAGATTACTATGTTATAAACATTTTCATAAATATAATGTAAAAAAAATAAAAAAGCAAAGTAAAAAATAAAAAATAAAAAAGTACGAAACAATTAAAAAAATACATATACAAAATTCGGTAAAAATGGTTGGTAATGGCAACTATCACACTAGGGGTTCATAAGGATAAATTTATGTGTTGTAAAACTCGTTCACGGTGTAGAAGGCGCTTTCCAGTAAGAATGATTTCAAAGCCTTGCGAAATGAAGTCAGAGATATTATGGATTTGATGTTAAATGGCAGGTGATTATGCATTTTTTTTGCATTGTAGATTACTGATCTTTTAATTAACTCTGAGTGTGGGGTTGGAAGATAGAGATCGTGCTCAGTGTTTCTGAGAGGGTAGTTGTGAGAAGGTCTCTCTAATAGAGCAGGTGCATGCTTACGAATTAAGCAAACCGATTCCAAAATGAATAAGCAAGGAAGGGTTAGTATTTTATATCTTTTAAAGAAATCTCGGCAGTGAGTTCTACTGTTAAGTCTCAGTAGGTAACGAACAGCTCTTTTTTGTAGTATAAAAATTCGATCAAATTGAGTCGCACAACATGTACCCCAGAATGGAATAGCATATCTGAGGTGCGACTCAACAAGAGCAAAATAAACAGTTCTAGAGGTAGAAAAGCTAAGCTCCTCGGAAACAGATCTTAACGCAAAGCAAGCAGAACCCAACTTCCTTGATAAAGCGTCGATATGTGGATCCCATTTTAAAGAATCATCTACAAGAAGCCCTAGAAATTTTACAGAGTTTACGACATCAATAGTGGTGCCATTAAGTCAAAAGGTTGCAGCGTGATTTTATAAGACAAGACTTTCGTTTTAGAGATGTTCAAACATAGGAGATTAGAATCGCACCAGGATTTAATGGTGATTAGGTCATTAGATACAATCCTATGTAGGTCCGTGACATCTGGGTGGCTCCACGTAAAGCTGGTATCGTCCGCAAAGAGACATATTTTTCCACTAATGTTTAAATTAGCCATGTCGTTTATGAACAGAAGAAACAAGATAGGGCCTAGTACCGAGCCTTGAGGCACTCCATATTCCATTGGCCTACAAGAAGACATCCTGTTGTCAACTTTCACAACTTGATTTCTGTTGCTAAGATATGACTTAAACCAATCGAGAGGAGCCCCTCTAAATCCATAGTACTGCAGCTTGTTAGTTAATATATTATGATTCACACAATCGAAAGCTTTGGAAAAATCACAGAAAATTGTTGCCGTAGCGTGATGGTTGTTTAGGATGGTTTGTTTAGTGCTTTATGACAGGCATAATTGTCTGTCATAAAGCACAGAAATTACTAAACGGTCTTTTCACTCCCTTGAAAAGCAAAGTAATAAAAAAAAAGAAATCAAACCTAGTTTACTCAATTCCATGTTTAAATTGCCCAAAAAAGTACATAGGAATGACAACAGAATACTTGGATAGTCGATTAAACGGCCACAAAGACACAAAAAATGCATCTACTGCACTCCACAAACACGAACATACAGAAAAACACGAATTCGATTTTAAACAAACCAAAATTTTAGAGCAAGAAACTAATTATCGAAAACTCACAATAAAAGAAATGATACAAATTAAAAAAGAGAAAGATGCCGTCAACGATAAAAAAGACATCAATAACTTAAGCCAAATTTATTATAATCTGATCTCTAAGTAAATTAATCTAAATAAATAAACTACTCCATACATAAAACCCTGTAGGCCCTTCAGTAAGATCATAAACCCAAACTCGGTACAGCAATAAAAATCTAAGTAAATATAAAAAAAAAGAAAAAATCGTTTTTATCTACCAGAATTCCAGACGTGTCGAAATTATTGCAATCGCAAAACACTGGTAAAACTGACATGTTTCCAAGGTACGTACTCTGTATAATATTAATGTTGTTTTAAATGTATTTTTGTTTTCATGATCATAGTTTGTTTTAAATGTAATGTTTTTTTGAGTGATGTTTTTTCAATAATGTTTTAACCAATTTAAATACTAACTATACATGTTTTTATTGTAGAAAATAAATAACAAAATATATATATATATATATATATATATATATATATATATATATATATATATATATATATATATATATATATATATATATATATATATATATATATATATATATATATTATATACATATATATATATATATATATATATATATATATATATATATATATATATATATATATGTATATATATATCTAGATATATGCGCAACTTTGCTCTAATTTAACAATCCTCGTATCTCTTATAGTTTCCGAGATCTGTCTCTCTTATCTCGGAACCTGTAAAAGATAGCAAAAAAAGTTGTTTGAGGTAATCAGAAGTTTTATTTTGTGTATATTTCATATCTACAGGGTGTCTAGTGTTTCGTGGACCGTTACCCACTTTCTTATTTCCAATGGGACACCCTGTATATTGTGCCATTTTTGGATTCCCTAGAAAATTCTAGATATAATTTATGTATGTATATTGTTCTATCCTAAACCTAACCGTTTTTGACATATCTTATGTTTTATGTCAAAAATGACGTTGCAGGCCTCAACTTAAATGTATATTCCTCTGCTTAAAATCGTTTTTTTATATATAAATATATATAATAAATGGAAATTGGTTTGGTTAACCATAAACACGTGTCTAAGTTGTTGACCTAATTTATGTTAAGAATATTAATAATTCTTTCTTCTTCAAATAGATATTAAGTTTATTGATTAAGTACTGATTTTTGAATTTTCGTGAACATTCTAAACACTTTTTGTGTGATGTTTACGATACGTAAATTCCACTGTCTTCCAAAAAATTTCGCTTGAAAATTGACACTTTTGAGCCTTTGAAGCTCTGTAACGCCCGAACGACTTAACTTGCAACGAAAGGGATTGAACTTTCCTATCTTAGTTTTTTAGTTATCTATCCCCTGACACTAAGTTAGGAAAGTGGAATCTATTTCGTTGCAAGTTAAGTCGTTTGGGAGTTACAGAGCTTAAAGGGCCTAAAATATCGTTTTCGCCCCATTTTCTCGAAAACAGTCGAATTTAGATATAGGAAACCTAACTTAAGTATTTAGAATGTTCCGGACTTCTAATAGGCTACTGAGCATGAATGACCCTTTATACATATATAAAATATTTTAATATTCATTAGAAATACTTTAAACTCGATTTTCGGTAATACCCTGTATCGTTAGAGAGTCGGCCCATGAGAATAAAATGGTAAAGTACAATGACTTTCTAAATGGCATCGAAATTTAAGTAAAATCGAATATCCTCATTAGATGTATGAGATATCCTTTTGTTAATATACAGGGTTTTAGTAAATAAGTGCGACAAACTTCAGGGGGTGATTCTGCATGAAAAAAATAATGACAGTTTGCTATATAAACGTATAACGTATAACGTCCTTTTTCGAGATACGGGGTGTTAAAGTTTTTGTTAAAATCTGACGATTTATTTAATGCTCTAAAACCGGTCGAGATATGCCAATGAAATTTGGTGGGTTTTGAGAGTTAGTTTTTGCGCTTTTTTGGCACGCAATTAAGAATTTTATATTCATCATTGGCGCGCATACGGGTAATGATCTCAATTTTTTTGAAGAAAAAATGGTACGCCACTGAGACATTTCAAATTAAAAATCATTTTTGAATTCGTCGTTCAATTTGTGACAAAAAAATCTCTCTTGCCTTTTTTTCGTATAGGCACGGTTTTTATGCAAAATAATAAAACATCTTAACGCGTATTTTTCATTTCTTTAATATATTATCAAGAACTATCTAATACAATAATATTAAACCAGAACAATAACAGAAAATAACACTATTAAAATTTTAAATAGGCGTAAAGCTACAACAAATGTTGAAAATGACCTCCCTCAGACGTGACACAAGATTCAACTCTTCGCCTCATTGATTGTCGTATTCGCGCAAATATTGCTGGTGTATTTCTTATTATCTCGCAGCCGGCTACAATTCGATTCCTTAAGTTATCAATATTTTCGACGGGAGTGGAATAAACTAATGACTTAAGAAAACCCCAAATGCAAAAATCTAGAGGATTTAAATCCGGCGATCGAGCAGGCCAATTTTCCGTACCTCCTATTCCTATCCAACGATTTGGACCTACTCTATCTAAGTGATTACGTACATTAATGCTAAAAGGGACTGACGCACCACCATACATAAAGCATAAGTGTTGACTCAGCTGTAGAGAAATTTCTTTAAGAAGAACATTTAACTCTTCCTGTAGAAAATTAAGGTAAGATTCACCGGTTAGTATTCGTGGGAGGAAATATGGACCGATTAAATGTTCCCAATTACCCCAAGGCATACATTTATTGAAAAACTGATGGTGAAAATGAGCTTCAAAGATTTCTTGTGGATTTTCTTCAGCCCATAAGTGCTGGTTATGGAAATTTCGTAAACACTGTCGTCCAAAAGTAGCGTTGTCACTAAAGAAAACGCCATTTAAAAATTTTAGAATTTGAGTCTCTAGGTAGTAGAGCTTGCCACGTTGAAAAGGGTTAGAATTGCTGTTCTTTAAGAATCTGAAATACAGTGAAGTGGTTTACATTCAATATGTTGGCAATTTTTCAAATACTTGTTTCAGGTGACTCCGCAATTGACTCGAGAACTACCTCTTGTAGTTGCAGAGTTCGTACTTTTCGAGGGCGCCAGCAATCAGCTGTTAGTTTCTTAAATGTACCATTTTCGCGCAAACGCTGGTGAAGACGAGCAAATATTGTGTGATGGGGTACTCTTCGTCCTGGATACAACTCAGCATGCGATCCTCGAGTTTGCCGACTATTTCTATTACTTCGACCATAAACAAAATGCATATGTGACAATTCCGCATTTGCAAAATTTTCCATTCTTTTCGATAACAGAAAAATTTATTACTTATTAGCAATAATGTTATTGCAAAGTAAAAAGCTTAAGAATGAAGAAACGCTAATTTAACATTTCGTTAAAATGTTCGTATTTAACAGATAAATGTTGAGAGTAGCCTACTAGATAATGTATTAAAGAAATGAATAAAACCTACCTACCTCTAAAATCCAGCAAATTTCATTGGCATATCTCAACCGGTTTTAGGGCAATAAATAAATCGTCAGATTTGAACAAAAACTTTAACACCCCGTATCTCGGAAAACGAATCATTTGCAGACATACTTTTATATAGCTAACTGTCATTATTTTTTCATGCAGAATAACTCCCTGAAGTTTTTCGCACTTTTTTAGTAACACCCTGTATGTTTAACGGTTGCTAAAATAACTAACGGTAAGCAATTATTTTTAATTATTTCACTCACCAATTCCAGGTGCTCTAGATTAAGAGCTAGAGAAATATTTGTAACAGTTGATTTGTTTATCACAGGTCTAACCAGAGGATCGTACGGAATTAACAGACTGCGTCTTAGTTTTTCTACAGCTGTCAATCGTTTCTCAATTTCCTAGAGATATTAAAAAATAATATTTAAAATAACATAAAACCACGTTTTTTCAAAGCAAATTAATAAATAAAATTACAATTTGTGCACAGATATATAAATGTGTTATATGATAAAAAAATGCATGGGACTAGATCATAATGCTTATCACAAATAGAAAGAGTAAGGTCCAGTACCCCTGTATTATTCACCTCATTTTCACTAGGGTTGCCAGCTTTCCTATACTTCGCAGGACGCATGCGCTCCTGCGTCATATGGCAATCCAAAAAAATCTATATTACTGCCGAAAATTGCCGGAACAGTGTTCTCGCCTCCCGGGCGGGAGTTTTGAGAATGAACGTAATTAAGACAAAAACCATGACGAACATACAAGACCAGAGACACATTGCAATAGAAGTCACCAGCCTCGAAAAAGTTGAAGAATATCTCTCCTTAGAACAGTCAATAAGGTAAAGTAAGGATAAACCAAACATCAAAAATCAAAAAAGAATCCGGCCACTGAGATGGATGGCCTTCGGTATAGTAGTGGACTGGCTAGTTTTTCTCAGGATTGCGGTTGTACTCCAAGATCCGAACATTTTTTAACAGGTTTACACTACCAAGTAAGGTTCTGAAGACTAAAAAAAGGTCCTCACTTGTGGTCCCCGGTGATACACTGCGAGAAAATATCTGACGACTATAAAAAAAGTCCTCGCCTTTTGTTCTTCAAACTTCTTTAAGATCAGGAGCCCCTTCGAGGGCATTGGGGCCCGGTGGAATTCCAATTCCAACAATTTCACTCCACTACGGTTTCGGCAGACAAAACGATCCCGGCAGAGCTAAAATATTTAACTTCTATGTGCTTCTCGTCATCAGACCTTACGAAAGCTAACCTAGATACATTGATGAATCCTCAGAAGAGGCAAAGACAACAGATGAAACAACGAAACTCTAAAATGGCGCCCATATTACGCATACAAAAGAAGAGAAACACCTCAAATGCGTTGACAACCTGAAGAGACATGCGGGACTATTGTAAAAAAGAACAGCTTTAGAGAGATGGAATGAATTAGGGGAGGTCCAGATCCAGAGTTGGAAAACTAGGTGAAATTAAGACAAAGAAGAATAATAATTTCATTACATGACCCTAAAAGATGATACATTTTGGTTACACTAATCTACCACAGTTTTGTTGTAAACAATATTATATCTTCCGTATTTTTGTCTAATACAAAATTACTTGAATAATCGTACCATCATTTCAGATTTGCATTAAAAATGGCCTAGGTCAGTTTTTTACATGGATTAGATTTTGGGTGTCAAGAGCCTAGATCATAGATATTTTTAAGGGGAAAATATAAAAAAAATCACATTTTGAGAATGCAGAAATCAATAACACTCAAATTGGAAACAGAACTAATAGGCTGTGGCTTGATTTTTGTTCGAGTATATATATTAGAAAACATTACATAATATTTCGAAAAATGGCGAAACTACTAAAATTTATTTTATTTTTTTTATAAAATATTATTTTGATCCAGTATACAGTGTAACCCAAAAAGAAAGAGGCAGGCTTTTGAAAACAAATACAAAATTCATGTAAGGTTAGGTTCGGTATATCATGTAATAAACTTCACTGATGAAGATCATTAGTCAGAAATACGTGTATTATGTTCAAGTGGACATTTAGAAAAATGTATGTTACCATAATCAAAGGGTAATTATCTTACCTTATTGGATACAAACAATTTCGGTTTTTTGAAAAAAAGATATAGGTAATAGAAAACCGTCCTTCTGCTAGCTAGCGGTTGTCAGCTTCACTTCGTGATAGCTTGTCGAAAACACGGAAAAAATACATATTGAAATTATAACAAAAAGTAGGAGGAAATACCACGCTGTCGATTTCATAAGGCAGACTTGGCAAAGCTTACTTAGGTGCATGTATAATCTACCAGCAGCCTATTATGCCGCTAGCCTTGGTGATAAACCCCAACATAAACATAAATAAATTAAGGGATAAATCAAAACATTAAATTTAATTAGTATAATGTACGTACCTCTTCGCTTTGCGAACGATCACAACCAAAGTACCATTTAGCTTCTATTCCTGACCAAGTGCTAAAGCTTACAAACTTTACAGGTAGAAGTTCAGAATCTAACCAGCTAATAAATGAAGTATTATCACCTTCTCTCCCTACTTCTAATAGACCGCCATTTTCTTCTAAAATATATACATACATATATATATATATATATATATATATATATATATATATATATATATATATATATATTACATAACTGTTTAAAATTAAAGGCGCCAATAAGTAAAAAAATGTTAATCAGATTCCTATGTTTTATAGTTTCCTACTTATCCTTTTCATAAAATAAATTTTGTATAATTAGTCATTTTTCTATCTGTCGCTTGGATCTTAGCCTTAGGCGTTAAAACCCAAGTAGCACAAGTTGATGAGCTTTTTTTACATAACAGTTAGCCATAACAAAAGCCACATAATAGATATGTCAAATTTTTGCAAATTTCCTGGTTTGTTTTCTAGTTATAACTGTTCGCTTCAAATTAGATTTTTTGGGTCTAACGTAGCAAATTTTAATGTAGATCAGCTACAGCAAAATTAATTTGTCAAAAAGTATCTTTTATGGGGGTAATTAAACCTCCAACTTTTTTTTGTAATATTGTACGGCCAAAAATTACACTAAATTTTGAAAAACATAAACAAATTCACTTAAGTAAATTTAATCAACTTTTACAAGAGAATTTAAATAATGTAATGAATTACCTTAGAAATAATAAATTAATAAACAAAACTAATGTAGTTTATTTATCAAATAGAGAAGTTTTAGAGTCTAAAAAAACTTATTCTTTCTAAAGGTTTAAATTTCACAGTTACACAAAAAACAGCTCTTAAGTTTGATATCTTTTCAGCAATGGAAGAGACAGATGATCATAAAGATGAATTTAGAATTAGAACAAAAATTGCTCTTGAAAAGCCATTTAAAATTAGACAAAATCTCCACCCAATAGAACAAGAAGCACTAAAAACACTTCAGACAACACAATTAAAATTCTTCCAGCAGATAAAGGTAATGCAACTGTTTTAATGGATTGTATAGACTATAATCAAAAAAGAACCTCACTTATAAACGAAGAAACTTACTCGAAATTAAATAAAGATCCAACAGAGCACATAGAAAGGCAAATATACACTATGGTTAAAAAATATAAAGACCAATTTATAGATATTGAATGCTTTAAATTAACGCTATACCACAGTAAAACTCCACATTTCTATAGGGTACCAAAAATGCACAAACCATTAAGACCAATAATAAGTAGGGCAAACTGACCGACTCATCCTTTAGCTAGGTTTCTTTTGCATATATTAAAGGCACTACTGGGTAATACTGATTCATATATAAAAATTCAAAACACCTCCTAGAGAAACTATCTAATATTTAAATCAATATAAATAATACACTGGTAAGTTTTGATATCCTTAGTCTTTTTACAAATGTACCTGTAGATAAAACTTTGAACATAGTGAAAAATAAATTTGAAAATGATACCCCAATGGTGAATGTACATCGTTAAACATTACTACTATTCGAGAATTATTAACTTTTTGTGTAAAAACCACCTATTTTCAATATAAAAATGGACATTACCAACAAAATTTTGGCATGGCTATGCGGTCTCCTTTATCTCCTTTACTAAGTAATATTTTTATGGAACATTTTCAATTAAATTATACTACGATCATTACCAACTTGTTTGGTGGAGATAGACTGATGACATTTTTTGAATTTGTAAACATGACGATCAATATTTAAACGATTTTTTAAATCATATGAACACAAAGAACCCACAATTAAATTTACTATTGATAAAGACACCGACCAGCCTTCCATTTCTAGACATACTTATTGAAAAAGACATACTCAGTTTTGAATCACAAGTATACAGAAAACTTACACACACAAACAGATACTTAATTTTTTACTCAAATAATCCAATCATGGTTAAAAATGAAGTTGTAAAAAGTCTATATGATAAAGCAAAAATAATTTGTAAAAATCAAAATTTTGTAAAAAAAAAATTAAAAAAGACGTTTTAAATCAAAATAATTATCATAATAATTTTATGTTTTATATTTTAAATGTTTTTATGAATTTGAGAATACAAAAGTCGAACATAACCAAAATAGACCAATTACAAACCTCTTTATACCATACATACCTAAGTTATCAGATAAAGTAAAACTAATTGGCAAACGTTTTAACGTAAGAACGATTTTTAACACACATCATACACTTAGAAGCAAACTTACAAAAACAAAAACATGACAATGAACAAGAAAATACAAAAAATGATTTTTATAAATTCCGTGTCAATGCAATTAATTTTACATAGGTGAAATATCCGAGTCATGAGCCTAAAGAATTAAAGGCCACCAAACTTACATAAAAAAAAGGGAGCTTCAAAAATCACACCCACAACAATCATAAAATTAATTGGAATGCTTCTAGTATATTTTAATATTGTTAAATAAAGATAATTATGTAGCAACTTGTTTAGTTTTTAATAACACATAATTAAAATTGCTAAATACTGAAGTAAAAAAAAAACACCTTAAAATACAGTAAATTAAAATGAACATATCTAGGTACACATTTTTTCACCTTATCTGGTAGATTTTGATCTGTTTCTTCCATTGCTGGAATGATATCAAACCTAGGAACTGTTTTTTGTGTAACTAAGAAATTTAAACCTTTAGACAGAACAAGACTTTTTCTTTTTAGACTTCTCTATTTGATAAATTAACTTAACTTTAACTAAACTTAAATCAGTTTTCTTTATTAAATTATTATTTCTAAGATAATTTATTTCATTATTTAAATTCTCTTGTAAATGCTTATTAAATTTATTTAAGTGAATTTGTTTTTGTTTTTCAAATTTTAGTGTAATAAATAATATAACACCTTTAAATTGCCAGTCCGGCTAAATTTCTGATATAAAACACAGTTTTTTAGTTTTTAGTTTGCTGAAGACGGTGGAAGCCTTTCCCCCGAAACGCCTAAAAAAGTAGTTCTTATTTTTCAGTGTCGTTTCTCGGATACCTTCACAGTGGACCCAGAATTAAAGGCTGCAGATTAAGATTTTAAGGTAAATTAATATAAGCATTTCTGATATTCTATGTTTTGTGGCGGAAAATCAAAAAATAGTTTTTTTCTTAAATCATGAATCCGCCACTACAATTTCGTAATTATTTACAAGGAACTTTATTGGTCATTATACCGTTCCATATGACGAAATCAACTTTTTATTGTAGTAATTTCATATTCCGTATGGTCCAAATATACAGAAAAACATTTGGGAAAAGTACGAATGTCAAAGTTTACGGTTAACTGGTTAAAATTGATCACGGTTAAACGCGAAAACAGCATTTTGCATAACCAACATTCTGTTCACTGATTCGACTGGTTAACGAAAACTCGATTACCCGACCTGCGAGCCCCCTGGAACAACAAAACGCTATATAGTCATTGATACGTAAAAATTTTTTTAGTCAACAGCAAATTATGGTCTCGGACCCGTCATTTTGGCGTTTAACCAATTAAAATCCGGTTCAAATATTCCGGTTCAAGATTTACACGAAAATCGGCTTTTTTAAATAACTATTTTTTAAATAATCGGTTAACCGGTCACAATTAATAATTTTGACAGCACTGTTCAAAAATATGGTATTTCGATATATGCCAATGAAAGTTTTCGACTAGAAATCTCCAGTTACCTATTCGTTTTCCCATATGCACTTCGTTATTCTAGTACACATTATAATAATATAACTTACCCTTTGTTATGTGCAACCAAAAGAAATGAGGATCAAGGGCGGATAATAAACCTTTAACTCGAACTGATTGTCTTACGTCCGATTTTTGCATTCTTCTGATATCGCAGAAAGTGTTTCCTCCTGCACCGATAACGATTTCATATGCAGAGTCATTTTTCCTAACGTTTTCTGAAATAAAAATAAATGTAGGTTTAATTAGGTGATAAAGTATTAAATTTTATTTATTTATTTATTTGTGACTATTTAATGTGAAATTATTTGCTTCTGCAAAAAAAGTGTAAAGGGTAATCACAAATCCTATGGCCTAGAGGATAGGTGTTAAAGGCAAAATATCGCGAGATGCTGACCAAAAACGGACATATAGAGGGATAGGTAATATGTGTATGTACATTTTTTGAGATTAGTCATTAGCCGGTTCTATTTTTTTTTTAATATTTTATTACTCACTTTTTAGTGATTTTTTACAAGTTACATTTTTAGGAACATATAATTTGTAGTATATGTATGTATATCCAATTACATATAACATAATACAAAAAGTGACGAATAGAGAAGTAAACGACACTACTAAAATTAGATTTTATAATAAAATATAATTTATATATATAAACGTTTTATTCATACCGAATGTTCATTTTGCGAAAATGTCAAGTAAAACACTAGATTTTGAGGTGGCACATTTTTTTGGTAACCCTGTATACACAAAATTACATAACGGAATAGCAAAAGAGATACCATTTAGAAAATGGGGTTGTAAGTGTATTACACACATCAATGCTTTAGTTTGAAAAGGGTATTTAAAAAAACGTAAATTTAATTATAAAACTCCCTGCCTTTCTCGCCTTTACATCTGTGTTTTTGTTTATATTATTATTACAAAAAGAACAGGTGAACGGATTTCAAATAAAAATATATCAGACCACCAGAGAAACGTCCTCTACAATTTGGTGTTTGACTCATCAAAATCGGTCAAGCCGTTAAGACATTTTGCGCGAACAAACATAAAAAAATACATACAAGTCGAATTGAGAATCCCCTCCTTTTTGAAGTCGGTTAAAAAATAGATCATAATCTAATTTTTTTACTTTATGAGCTACATCTCAGAAGAATCAGATGCAAAGGCACGGTATTGAAATTCATCACTTTGATAAAATTAGGATTTCTTTTTAGGAAAATCATGAAATTTCAAAATCGCCCAAAACATAGCGACGTATGACTTAGTGCATAAAAAGAGGTTACAAAAAATAAAAATTCTCTTTTAAATAAACAAGAAACTTACAGAATACTTCACTAAAAAACTTTTCTCGCTGTTAGGACACCCTGCATAGTAAATTGAAAGAAATAAATTATAAAAATAAGATGCACAGATAGGATGTGTGAATTGGTTAATTTGTTAAAATTAGGTTATCTTTTTAGGGACAAAGACAAACTTCAAAATCGGTAAAACGTTCCGAGGATTTGAAAGTTCTCATACCTTCCGATTTTTGCGGGACGTCCTGATTCGTTACCCAAATAAAAATCTGCCGATAGGGACGACGAAACCCCCGATTTAAGAAAAAAAGTTGTAGTTAAAATGTAATTTTTACACAAATCCTTTTCTAGCGCGCAAAAACAAGTAGTCCAGATGGCAGTGCTAGTTCCTCAACTACTTTTCCTTATGCTTTTAGTGTATACATATATATATATATATATATATATATATATATATATATATATATATCCGTCTGTGTATATCTATCTGTGCATCTTATTTTTATAATTTATTTTTTTCAATTTACTATACAGGGTGTCCTAACGGCGAGAAAAGTTTTTGAGTGTAGTGAAGTATTCTGTAAGTTCCTTGTTATTAGGGTTTATTCAAATGAGAATTTTTATTTTTTGTACCTCTTTTTATTCACAAAGTCGCCACGTTTTGGGCGATTTTGAAATTTCATGATTTTCTTAAAAAGAAAACCTAATTTTATCAAAGTGATGAATTTCAATACCGAGTCTTTGCATCTGATTCTTGTGAGATGTAGTTCATAAAGTTAAAAAATTTAGATTATGATCTATTTTTTAACCGACTTCAAAAAGGAGGAGGTTCTCAATTCGACCTATATGTATTTTTTTATGTTTGTTCGCGCAAAACGTCTTAACGGCTTGACCGATTTTGATGAGTCAAACATGGACAAATGCAACGGAAAAAATGATCCTGGCATTTAAAAGCAGAGTGGCCGTTTCCAAGTCATCAACAATAACTTTGTAATCCTGGCCTTCAAAGTTTAAATTAATTTTATATCGTTCCGGCACCGTCTCCATAGTGTACTAAACGACCAGACGTCACACAAATATGAATCAATATTTTTGATTTAAACATTATGGAAAAAAATTACGAAAAGGAAACTAATGTTAAACAACAAAATAGCATCTTGATTATGACATTACAATTTAGAAAGAGATGAATAATACAATAACCTACCTCCCGAGCACGGAAATGTCAAATAATAACGTAATGAAGGGCTAGTTAATGACGTCAGAACGGAAAGAACAAAACCGCTTGAATGCAAATGGTAAATACCAATAATGACCGGTAAATATAGGTCCACCGCTTGAAATTGGTTTTGTGCAGTTTGACGTATGTTTACCAATTTCTGTAATGTAGTTTAGATTAAGTCATCTTTTGGTCACGTTGCATCGTACTCGGCAATAATTATAAATTGTTAGTATTATTCACTATTTTTACTATAACATCTTAATATTTCTTCTGCTCTCTTCTTAATTTAAAAAAAATGTGTTATTAATAGCATTCTTACCTGATTCCGCCAATAATATATGGGCATCACTGGCCGCTAATACAGCGAAATGGAAGTCTAACATTAGGGGCCCATTTTCTTCTATATTTATTGGATAAAAATCTTTATATGTACCACCAGAGCGAGAGTACGATACATTGCAGGACATTAAGTCTAAAACAGCATTAAAAATATATTAACAAGTATTAAGCATCATTCTCAAACTAAAGGTCCACGTGAAGTATTTATTCCCATAGTACTAATTCTATAGCAGGCAGTGGCGGCTCGCGGGTGAAAAAGTATGTGAAGTGCAAATGAAGCAAGAAAATATCGCAATAATTTTTTTTCCAGAATTTTTTTATATGTAGAGGTGGTAGAATATTTTTTACGACACACCTAAATTTTGTATACTAAATCAATTCTCCTATCCTTCATAGCAGCAAATTTATTTATAACATCCTCATAAAATGGATGAGTTGCCCTAATCTCCTCCAGAAATTCCTTGTGAATTGAAATATAAAAGAGAAGTAAGTCTTTCTTGAGATATTGTATTTCATAAATAAGTTTTTACACGTTTGAAGCAAGAAAAACTTCTTTCCACTGAACTTTTTGAAATGATTTCCCCGTATAACTGTAACAAATTTTCAAACGGGCCAGTCGGAAAATTTAAACCATATTCGGAAAATTTAGCAGAATCTGCCAAACATGAAAATGTAAGTTTTTTACAGTCTTGAAATCTTAGTGTCATTTCCATTAAAATATTTCATAAAAAAGAGTTCTATACTTAGCCCTAATTTCTTCAGGTGAAAGCTTAGCAAGCTCACGTTTGTAATGATTTATTTCTGTAATAGAATTTGCTTTATCAAACATGGTATTAAAAAAAAATGTTCATTTCTTTATTTACAGAGCGTCTCACGACAGCGTTTTATATTGGATATGCAAAAATGAATGTCAAGCGATTTTTTTTGAGGAACGTCAAATAGTATGTCCGTGATTGAGAAAATGTCATTAAACACTAATGCCTGAAACGTGAATTCAAAAGGGTTCATCTCACCTAAAAATCCTTTCGCAAGGCGGATTGATTTTTCAGCAGATTTGTCACAGTTTGTACTAAATTCAAAGACGTCTTTTAATTTATTCCAGTCTTGAACAATCACATTTACTAACTTCAAATTCGAAGTTGTAACAACACTATAAATAAATATAACACACAACAGTCAAGTTAACTGCAAAGTAACTCACCGGTGGCAGCGAAATCCGCGAAAATAAAAGTAAACAACCACCGCAAACTGAACGACACGTGGGTATAGTGTACTGCGCCTGCAATTCACCGAGAGCGTTGTATGGCGCTGGGCTCGACGTCATCGGATACGCGTTGTCATGGCAACATAGTAGGAAAATCGTAAATTAACATAGCACCTCCAGCAAAGTCAAAGCGGTTTGCGCCACTGTTAAGTTGTTATAATAAAGTTCGATTGAAAGTTTTAAAAAGACATGCCGCCAACGGCCAAGTAAAATATTTATTCGAGATGTACAGTTTATTTTTTACCAATTAGGTGAATAAATGAATGTAAAAAGTAAAATTTTAAGAGATATATAATAAATATAGTTAGATGTTTGCTTGTTTATTTTTCCTGGTGAAGTAGTACTTCACCTACTTCACATGAATAGCCGCTACTGATAGCAGGAGATGTAAACAGAGCTTCAGTTAGAATCAAACGTTATACCTTTAGACAACTGTTTCGCTTAAGATGATATATATATATATATATATATATATATATATATATATATATATATATATGTTTATATACATATATATATATATATATATATATATATATATGTTTATATACATATATATATATATATATATATTATATATATATGTATATAAATTTTAGTATTTAGATACAGAAAGAAAACAGATTTTTATTAATTTCATAAAAACATTTTAGATTCATGTTTATTGTACAGGGTCTTTAGTTATAACGGCAACCCCCCAATTAACATTCCTATTTTTATAGATATATATTCAACATAATTTAAATACAAAAGTTTCTCTCTTCCTAAAATTGTAAAATTATTTTCGTGTAGTTGGCAGAAATAAAGATAAAGGTATTATACACAGTCAATTTAAAACCAACGAGATGCGAGCCATTTGATGGACATAATAATACATATGGTATTCCATTAAAAATATATATTTGTTGGATTTGCTATACATTTTTAAGAAATATATATATATATATATATATATATATATATATATATATATATATATAATTAATTCAAAACTACGTACTAAACTCTACCATTTTTATATTCAATAAATTTGTCTTCAATTATTCAATTAAACCAATATTGGGAGTGGGCAATTATGAGGAGAGACTCTAGACATAGAAGCATATGCATAGAAAATTTTTATTTTAGCCCCTAAAAACCATTATATATAAATATATATATATATATATATATATATATATATACTTGTTGTTATGTATATTAGTTAAAATTGATATATTCTATAGAGTAGTGATTTTTTTAGATTGGTTTTATTTTAAAATACATTTACAAAGGTACATTTATCACTAAATCTTCAATTTAGTCATCAACTTTCTTGTAATGACCATGTGCTATGTAATTAAATAATAAATAGGATATTAAACCACGCTGTCTTTTGAGCGTTCGACCAAATAAGTGAAAATACGCACTCAACTGACCACGTGCAACGATTTTTCTTTTTGATGTACCGACAGACGAGCGAACCTGTCCGCAAGCAAACGTATACGTTCGTCGTTCATATTCTTTACGTCCACAGTAAGCGAACGCATACGTTCCTGGTCGTACGGCCGTATTCGTTCACCTAGTGAGTACGCGGCAGAAGAAAAAACGAGCGAACGAGCGTGCCCGTAAGCCAACGCATACGTTCGTTATCGACGTCCACATTAGGCGAACGCATGTGGGCCGTATACGTTCGCTAAGTGAGTATGCACCTTTTGATTTGGTAACGAATCCAATTTGGCGGCTTAATAATCCTTTTAGGGACTGTCCTCCCCGCCCTTCCGTCTTTTGGCGCCCCCTTTCCTTTGACAAAAAAATGTACTCATAAATAGCCATAGCGATATTTGCAAACTAATTATAAGGTTTTTTATTTGAAATGTTGCTCCTGTGATCAAGTTCCTAGGTACTTTCCTAGATTCAAAATTTAAATGGGAGCCACAGATTGAATACATCTCAAAAAAACTCAATATAGCCTATTTTGCATTACTGAAACTCAAGCATACTCTTCCATTGAGTACACTTCTAACAGCATACTATGCCCTGTGTACCCACATCTCTCATACTCTGGGGACAGGCTGTAAATGAAAATAGGATTTTTGTGTCAGAAAAGAGAATACTGAGACTCATATTTGGTCTGAGGCCACAGCAATCGTGCAAACAAATCTTTAGAGGCAACAAAGTACTTAGCTTGGTATCCATATACATAATGAAATGTGCATTGTATGTATATAAAAATAAGTCCAATTTTGCTAGGAATCAAGAAGTCCACGGTTACCATACAAGACAGAAATGATTTATTTATACCAAATCACTCAACTACGCTTTATAAAAAAATTCCCTATTTTTCGTGCACTAAAGTATATAATAAGCTTCCTTCAGAAATAAAGAGAACCCAGACAGAGATTTCCTTTAGAAACCTCCTAAAGAAGTACCTCTGGACAAATGCGTTCTACAGCTTCAAAGATTTTATTGATTAACTTATTAAATTGTCAGTTAGTTAGCTACTCAATTGTATTTTGTCTTATATGTTATGTGGTATTTGTCAAATCTAAAAGTTATGTTTATATTTTGTTACATTTCTTATTTTGTGTTCTATATTTTGTAATAGTATACCTAACATTAAGACACAGATATATTGTATTTATTGACCTATCTAATATCATTGTTTTTGATCATTTGTAGATGAAATAAATATTTGAATTTGAATTGAATTTGAAACCAATATCAGATTGTCGTAGTAGACGCTTTCAAGTTACCACTACTTTTTTTGTCAGTTTTATATGTGGGGGTAGGAAAAATAATAAATAAAGAAAGAAGAACACTTTAAGCTGGCAAACATTAAAGGACCACGCATACCATGGGTACCTCAAAATCATACGAACCGATTAGGAAATATAGCCCTCCAATAGGCCCTTTTTACAGAAGCTTAGTAGTGTTATTGAGGTGACTTTGTTTTAGCTCTTTTAGGGTGGGTAAAATACCTCAAATTTTAATTTAAAGGGTACAGAGTAGAAAAACAAATTACCAGCGGCGAATCGAGAACAGTCTCTAGGGGGGGGGTATTTAATATGCCTGTTAGAATTGTAGTTTAGGTATTCTTGGCGGAAGAAGAAAACTTGATAAAGGCAGGGAATGACTTATGGGCCCCCAGGAAAATGTCTCCACCTCTTGTCAACATGGCGATTAAAAAAAAGGTCCACACTATTTGCCTTTATTACAGAAAACTACTGAATATACTTTTGACAATAGAATTCATGCCATTGTACGTACACTAGTAATTACCCTCATTACCTCCCCCCCTTGGATCCGCACCTGCAAGTTACATAGAAAAGTTGTTTCAAAATGCAGGTCCATTTAATGTGTTCTTGGATTTCTCATTAGCTATTATCGATAGATGAGAACTTTAAATAATGAAGATACTTGGATACTTAAAATGGTTTTTGCGAAGATAATTATATTTAAGCAGACAATATATTCAGATATAAAAATAAATTTCAAGGATTTTTATATATAATATCAATCATTTCGTATACCAAAATATACCAAATAAAATCTTAAAATTTAAAAGAGACTGTAACATTTAAACAGTTTGACTTAGAGAAAAACATTTTATTTGCACATTTTATCTCAATTTTATGATCTCGTGGTACTAATATGTCGTCTTACCAAAGCATATAACATTTGGTTTGTATGTATGTTAATACGAGAAGAAAAAACATAATTAAAAAATGAAATAGATATGTTCAATTCGTTTCGGTTTAAGCCATTTAGATTTTACAGTATCTCAAAATATTAAATTTTCAATTTTTAAATGTCAGTTCATAGTTGAATTATGCGATAGGTTTGTTTCATAAAAAATGTTTAGAAATATTCGTAAAATCGAAATATGTTTCATTGTGTATAAATGGTGCTCAATTTAAGGCTAAGTTTTATCCTATACCGCGTGTTTGAGACATCCTGTATAACTAAATATATATTCACAAAATGTAGTAACCAAGTATATTTTCTATTTAAAACTTTGTTCTATTGGTAATAGCTAACGACATAGCCAAGAATCGCGCATTAACTGGACCAATCATTGAAACAACTTTTCTATGTATGTACAAATAGTCGCAACTTTTTAATTTGTAATTTTAACAACTTCGTGTGTGGGGAAGAATTAGGGTTGAAAAGTCCTTTTAAAATATGTGCTACTTGACAGACACTTTTTTCTTTCAATCCTTATTTTAAAATTTTAAACCACGAAACATTCTAGAAAGATTTAATGTGTTACTAAAGTGTGCCAAACTTTATTTTATTTAACTGGTTCAAAAAAGCTGGGGCATATTAAATAAACACATTGTGTAAAATAACAACAGTATTTTAACAGTGCATACGAAAAAAACGCGTAATAATTTTAGAAGTTCGGTCCCAAAAGAGAAGTTAAAGTTTAACTTAATTTTTTTGTTGAGAATTCACAATTAAAATATTTGAGAATTTGGCATCAGATCCAGATTAGGCCCCTGATCCATATTTGACCCTGCAGTCTCTGGACTCTTAGTCCCCCGGGCCAGTCTGACCCTGCTTGTTATACTGTACTTGCAATAACAACTTAAATCTTAAAGAAATGACAAAACATTAAATCAAAAAGTGTACCCTTAAGAAAAAATTATACAAAACATAATAATTAAAACGAAATAGATTTTAAAAGAATAATAATAAATATATTGACATATTGTACGGAAAATATTAAATTGTAATAAAAATTAAATTATTAATCGAAGAAAATATAATCTCTTTTTATGAGCTATCTAGTGACAGTTACATCAGAAAATGTATGTTTATATATTTTTATATATTTATACATGTTTATATACCTACGCCTACTAACCTGTGAGATTGGACTTATAAAACATACAACTGATAAAATCATTGAAGCCAAAAACAATGGACACTAAAAAAACAAAATAATTCATTTCTTATTACAAATTTAATATTCACTGAACATAACAAAGTGTTGGAAAAACAGATGTATCGCATTGAATTCCGCGTATCAAATATCACTTCCTCTACATCCCACCCTCAATGTCTTATCATTAAAACGATTTGTTTTCAAGTTTAAGAGAAACGGATATACTTATATTTGTATTTGTACACATAACAGAAAAACTCAATATTATTTTATATAGGGTAGCTTCACTTGGATTATTCCACCAAATGTGTAAAATGGTTATTTTTTTTAGTTAACAGAGTTTTATATTATTCATTTTTACCAATCATTTATGTATTATATTATTTACTTAAGTACATTGCTTTGTCAATAACAATATTTGTTTTATGGCATTAAAGCTAATTTTGACTTTGAGTTTCGCCTATTACTATCTGGCTAGTTTGGGGGGTTTTTGTAGGGTTTAAACCTTAGAGTAAGAATAAAAAAAGAGTTCATTATTTACATATTTAGCCACTGCCAAGATTACCTCACAGTATGAGGTCTATCGTACGACGATGCCAAGCCTAGCCAGGAACACCAATGTGTATACCAATTCATATTATGGTGAATATGTTTAAACATGATGCAATAAAAATTTCATACAAAGAAGAGTAATGTCTTTCCAGTATTAGTTTCTAAGCAGTATAAAGAAATTACTTTTATTGCAAATTAGTAAAATTCACACTAAAATACCCAAAGCCTCAGATCAGATTACACCAGTAACAAGAGTTTTGGTTAGATATGACAAACCCGATCGACAACGCCACGTACTAGACCATCCCACTGTGGTAATAGACCATCCCACTTTCATTGATCCTTATAGTAAAAAAGTATAATAGTCTAGAGTAAAGATTGTGACAGGGTCACGTGACCGGCGTGGCTTAAAAACCAATAGCGGGTCGTGGAACTACAATAAATTTTAACACTAAAGAAATTAATTTGCTAAAAAATATTTTATTAGATATTAAGCTTTTCTTAGTGTCGCTACTGCATGTGTTTTAATGTATCATTCTGTATTTGTTGATATGGTTCAAATCTTCTAATTATATGTTGCCTTACTTCAAAAAGCAGCGTTCTAAAGGTGCTGTGACATTAGAAGAACATTGATTTTTTTAAATATTTAATAAATAAGTTTTATTTACTTTATCTTGGACATTGCGAAACTAGGAGCTTTAGTTGACCTAAATATGGTGCGGCAATGTGAGTTTGTAAAAAAATTGGCGTTTGAGTTTGGAATTTTCTTTTAATCACTAAGTAGACAGCAAGATTTCTTATTCATTTAGTTTGGGTCACATGACGTATTGACCAATCCGGTTCAGTATAATAGAACGTTTATTTCGTCGAGGGTCATGTGAGAATCCTCACAAGCAAAATGATACTAGAAAGACTGATTTTTTTGACGATTACAATAGTTTTTCCTATCAGAGAATTAAAATAATTATAGTATATATCTATACTGTATAAAAATAGTCAAAGGGCGTCTCACGCTCAAAAAAACGTACTGCGATTTCGAAAATCACTAGATTTTGGATGTAATCTGGGGAAATAATAAAGTTTCGGATGATATCGCGCCTTATTTTAATTTTCACTTGAGCTGGGCCAATTTTTTATACAAGTGTGGTCAGGTAAAGGAATTTAAATGGTGATTCTTTGGGTATTAAAAGTAAAAATGTGTTCGTAAACATGTTCTAAACTGGTTAGAATTTAAGATTTAGGATATTGAAAATTAAAAAAAAATCTTTTATTTTTTAAATTTTAGCTATTAACATAGAAAAACAATATGACAATTGGCTATTCTATTCTTATCTTATGGCTGAACAAAATGGCGGTCTATTGAAATGTTAAAAAAATATTACTAAAAAACTGCTTATCCATTTTATCCAAATTTTACAGAAAAATTAAAGGTGACATGTCCATCAACTGATAAGTTTTACTACAAATCCAAAATATCGGCCTAATAAAATGTTATAAAAGTTAATGCAGAAAACTACTGCATCGATTATGTTCAAATTTTACTCAAAAATCAAATATTATATAGGGATGAACTGGTAAAAATGTTGAGACAAATTCAAAATGGGGGAACAAAACGGTGGCCTAATTAAATGTTTAAAAATATCTGAAAAAAGTACTTATCAGATTGATTGATTGATGACATCCCCATTTTGAAATTTATTACTAAACATGAATAAATTCCACACTTAATATCGATTTTTAATCAAATCTGTATAAATGTTAAAATTTGCTAGAAATCTAGGCATTCCTACTCTCATTTTTTTAAATATTTGCTAAACATGTATGATATGTAGTCTCAAATCTGTACAAATGTTAAAATTCCGCCGCTATATTACAATCTTGAATTTTTAACATTTTTGATTCTCAAATATTGACTAAAATTTCATAACTTTCATTCTTAAATAATTCTAGATACTGATATTTCAGCCGAATCTATACAAATGACAAAATTCGTTCGCTATATTAGCTCCACCATTTTGATTTTTGTTGTGCATTCTTAAATAATCCGCACAAATGTTAAAATCATCCGTCCGACCTGTTGACATTGTCATTTTAGCACCGCTATTTTGAATTTTTAAATGCCGACATTCTTAAATTTTCAGTTTAATCTACACAAGTAACAAAATTCTTCGGCCGTATTGGTGCGGCCATTTTGGATTTCTAAACGTTGACTAAAAAAATTCGAATTTTTTATATCCGAAAGTGTATGCACGTCAAATTTGAAAATACTAGGTAATGGAAGTGGTGAAAAATCCATTACAAGATTTGAACCAGATATACAAACATACAATATGACGAGTAGGAAGCCAATAAAAGCGCGTTGAAAGCATTGATTATAGTTTAAAACTCTAACAATAGTATTCACTAAAGAGGTCTAAATTTAGACATGGTCTAACTTGACAGTTACAGTTTAAGATGACATTTTTAACAACTGAACAAATAATTTTTCTAAATGTCACAATTACAAAATGACAGTCAAACATAACTAAAAACTAAAATTTAATAATATATAAATAACTAATTTCCTTTTAAACTTACCTAACTTATTGGTTTCATTTTAATAGTAACGTAGGGAACGATTATTTCTTTGATATTTGTAAAAATACCTATTTGCCTCATTAAGGAATAGGTAAGAATCCTTCCTTTTATCAACGATAATGAAGCATGCCCCGTTTCTTCATTTTCGTACATCAAATATGTTAACAGATCGTCATTTTGTTTCACCATATTGAATTCATACCAATATTTTTTTCTATCAGACGTAATTTTTGTGGAAAATGAAATAAAATTAAAATTAATCGAGTAAGTGGATTTTTTAGCTATACCGGAACAGACCGACCGACCCACAATAAAGGAAAAACACGAAGATCTGTAAAACCCGGAACGATGATTTTTCACGATTAATTAATATTTCCTTATGCTGGAAGTGAAAACTCGCGCCGCCACTGGCATTCGTGAACAAATGAACACGGCTTGAACATGGTCCATCCCCATCTCTTGTTTTATCGTAAACATTGGTCGATAGAACGTGAAAAATAGGGGAACCATGTTTGCGCATACCCCTAACGTGATTTATGAATTAATTGTGATCTCTACTTTAATTCTTACTGTAAGGTTCAAATAAATTGGGTTCCAAGAATTAATTTTACCACCTGTAGATCATGCAATTTTTTTAGCTAACGCTAACAGTTTGTAGCGATGATGTTCGAATATAGATATAGGTGTATTTTTTATTTTTTTCTTGGTCTAATAAATTTCGGATACGTTAACAATAATTATAGTTGCTGGAACATTTTTCTTCTCATTATCACTATTTAAACGAAAAATATAATCAATATCATTTCTGAAGCATTATATATTGAGTATTTCTGAAATTAGTGCTAACGCTAGTCCTAGAAAATCCTTACCATCATCTGAATCGTTCACCCGGCATATCCCAAACGAATTTCTTTTTAAGTTTTTTTTTAGATTATCAGAACGGTATTGTATTTCGGTAATACGTTTAGTATTTTTATCTACAATAGAACTAATATTTTTCAAACTATCAATTTGATGATATTGATTGATTGATTTCATGATTCATAACACTACCGTTTTATCATTTTTATTTAACACTGCTGACGGATGTAAGTGGCTATATAACAAGACATCCTAGAAAAAAAACCATTTTCCTATAAAACAAGTTAATCGAATTTTTAAACAACGAACGTATAAATTCTATAATAGTTAGAAACAGAATAACAAAGACAACATCGCAAACAACACTAAATACATATCAATACCATATACAGATGGTTTGTCAGAAAAATACATAAACACGAAAAAAGTGAAAAATATGAATTTAACTTTTCCGAAACAAAAATTTTAAGTCAATACAGCAATTATCATAAATTAGCAATTAAAGAAATGATTCATATAAAGAAAGATCAGAATGCAGGAAAAAGGACATACAAAATCTAAGTCAAATTTATCACAACCTAATTAAATAATAATTAAATTTAATAATAAAAAATAACCTAAAATGATATAATAATTTTCAAAACACTAAAATTAAACTTAAATAACACCTGTAAATAAACAATTTTACATGTTTTCAGTCATCCACTGTATACCAAAATACATAGGTTTTTAATAAAATTTAAAAAAAATCAAGATAATGGTTTTTATAGTAGCGGAATTTATATAGATCTCACCCATCGGTTAAAACATTCAGAACATCAAAATTATTACTATAAATAATATTGTAGTTTGCAAGGTAAGGTACATATAAAATTTATTTTAATATTTTACGCTATAGTTGTTTTATTAAATGTTATGAGTACAAAAATATTTTAATTAATTAATTGTTTAAAAGTGTTATGAATGTTTGTTTTGTTAAGTATAGTGCATGTTAAATATTTGCATATGTTTGTTGAAAAGTACTAATTCATGTGTTATGTATATTTTTTTTAGACATGCAATAAAAAACAAGAAGCGAAACGTCGAGCTAGTTGCAGAAAAAGAGGTTTCATTAATCAAACTTATCCCCAAGAACAATAAAAACATATATATATATATATATATATATATATATATATATATATATATATATATATATATATATATATATATATATATATATATATATATATATATATATATATTGTTTTGAATATAAACAACTTTTGTTTGATTTGGGAAAACGCTGAAAAATGGGGAGAAATTAAACACACGTCTACCCATACACACTCTCTATTTTTTTCTCTTTTCAGCTCGCTCTTGCCAATGGGGGGGGCGGGCAATGTAGCAAAGGAATGATTATTAAGTGGAGGTTTACAATAAATATTTAACATGCCCCCCACCTTGACAAGGTTAACCTTTCAACAAATTCATAAAATATTGAAACAAATACATTTAAAAACTTAAACATGTACACAATTAATGTTTTACACAATCTTAGTGGTGTTCTTGCTACTCTGTTCCCAGGGGGAGAGGACACAGTTTGGCAAAGGAGCGCTTGACAGTCCCACGCATGGTTTTGACACTGGCAACTCGAGCAATACCATCTGGACCCTTGTGCACTGCTTCAATTCTTCCCAGAGGCCATTGCAATGGCATGGAATTGTCATCCTTAATAAGGACCATAGCTCCTGGATTTAACACTTGACGATTCGAGGAACTGTTCCATTTTTGACGTACTTGTAGTTCTGATATATATTCCATGGACCATCTAGTCCAAAAGTGTTGCTTCAACTTTTGTATTTTCTTGAAATATGACAAACCCGGTTCCCTCTCTTCTCGCAAATCCTTCTCCGGAAGTGACGTTAAAGGTCTCCCAATCAAAAAGTGGGCTGGGGTAAGGGGGAGAGGTCACTAGGATCGGAGGATAAAGGAGTAATTGGCCTCGAGTTTAAGGCTGCCTCTATCCCAGTAAGGACGGTGTATAACTCTTCAAAAGTTAAACAAGCATTGGCTAACACTCTCTTTAAATGGGCTTTACAACATTTTACGCCTGCCTCCCAAAGCCCCCCAAAATGAGGAGAAAAGGCTGGAATAAACTTCCAGTTGATACCTTGATTGCTAATGGATTGACTTAATTTATTATAATTTTGTTTGAGAAAAAGACCGATAGCTTCTAATTCATTTTTCGCTCCTACAAAGTTAGTTCCATTATCTGAGAACACATTTACTGGTTTGCCTCTACGATTGATAAACCTATTGAAAGTTGCAATAAATGCTTCCTTTGTTAGTTCGCTCACAAGTTCTAAATGGATCGCCCTAGTAATAAAGCAAATAAACAGAGCTACATAGCACTTTACCTTAGTACTACCTCGACCCTTTTTGTTTCTGACCAACAAAGGACCGGCATAGTCAACCCCAGTTGTTGAGAAGGGAGGTGCTGGTTTAACTCTGTCGCTGGGAAGTAATCCCATTATTGGATTTTTTATCACGGGTTTCACCTTAAAACACCTTACACAGTCATGCACAACCTTTCTTGATAAATTTCTGCCCCCAATAGGCCAGTACCTTTCTCTAATTGATGCAAGTAGAAGTTGAGGTCCCGCATGTAGAAGACGCTTATGCTCATAATGAAATAATAGGTTTGTATAATAATGTTTGCTTAAAAGAACAACAGGATGTTTTTTATCATATCCATACTCTGAGAGAGACAATCTTCCCCCAACTCTAAGAACCCCTTCCTTGTCTAGAAAAGGATTTAATCTTATCAAAGGACCCCTATTTAAAGATTTCTGTTTCGACAGAATTTGTATTTCTTCTGGGAACATCTCCTTCTGCACTAACTTAATTAAATTTTCTTCCGTATGTTGTAGTTCTAAAGCTGACAGGAACTCATCAGTAGCTCTCACCCTTGTACGACATGAATTTATAAACCGAATACAATATGCACAAACACGAATCATTTTTTGAAATGAGGAAAATTTTGCAAACGACAAAAACTCCTCCCTTTCGACTTTAAGCACGTTCTGGTATTTCTTGACCTCAGGAATACATGTTTCACGATTAAATGTAGAATCAGGCCACTCTTCTTTGGGTTTAGAAAGCCAAGGAGGTCCCGACCACCAAACCTTGCAATCCACCAACTTGCCTGGGTTCACACCTCTTGACAGGAAGTCTGCGGGATTGTCTTTAGTGCTGATATGGTTCCAATCCCCAGGATGAGACAAAGATTGTATTTGCGCAACACGATTTCCTACAAAGGTGTGCAAAATATTAGGTTGAGTTTGAATCCAATTCAGACACACAGTCGAGTCACTCCAATACACAAAAGAGTCAATTTTTAGAGACAATGAGGTTTTCACCTTATCAACCAGGTTAGCCAACACTAATGCAGCACAAAGTTCTAACCTTGGTACAGTAATTGTCTTTAAAGGTGCTACCTTTGTTTTTGAACACAGTAACCTCACACATACTTCCCCAGATTCACTCACTGATCGAAGATACACACATGCACCATAGGCTACTACAGATGCATCAGCAAATCCATGAAGTGACACCTTAACTGGCTTGCACACTAATACATGTCTGGGAATTTCTAATTTATTTAACATCCCAAGATCTGCTCTAAAGGTTCTCCATTTGCTGTCCAAATCACTTGGAAGACTTTCATCCCATGACAACTTACACAACCATATCCGCTGCATGATAATTTTTGATAGTATTACAGAAGCACCCAATAAACCTAAAGGATCAAATATCCTTGATATCCCAGATAAAACAGTTCTTTTTGTTACTGGACCCTCATCATCAATTTCGGCAATGCTATACATCAATACATCTTTTTCTCCTGACCAATACAGTCCTAAAGTTTTTGTTTTATCCTTTTCATTGAAAACCAACACAGACTTGGAATATGTTGACCTCAAATGATTTAAAACCTTAGAATTGTTCGAAGTCCACTTTTGAAGCTCAAAGCATGCAGTCCTTAAAATATCAATAATGCTGTCACACATTTTTTTTGTAGCCTCCACCGAGTCCGACCCTGTTATGAGATCGTCCATGTAAAAATCTCTACTGATAACTCTGGATATTTCTGGCTGACTATTTTTAAACTCGTGAGCCAATTGCTGAAGACATTTCACAGCAAGATAGGGTGCTGATGCAGTCCCATATGTCACAGTAGTCAACTCATATGTTTCTAATTTTTGTGTAGGATCTTCTCTCCACAAAATCCTTTGAAGGCTCCACTGGGCTGGATCCACCTGTATCTGTCTAAACATTTTAACAATGTCTGCACACACCACAATATTGTGTTGCCTAAATCTCAGTACAACAGAAAACAAGTCATCCTGCAAGGTCGGTCCCACAAACTGAAGATCATTTAAGGACACTCCAGAATCAGACTGAGCTGATCCATCAAACACCACTCTTAATTTTGTGGTAGGACTTTTTTCATTTATCACACCATGGTGTGGGAAATAAAATGTTTGACGAGAAGACTCTTGCACATTCATATCATCTCTCTCACTCACCTTTCTCATATGGGATAAGGATAAGTATTCTCGCATAAACTGAAAATACCCTTGACGCAATTTTAAATTACCCTGTAGTTTTCTCTCCAAAGATTTAAATCTATTCATAGCTTGTTGCTTAGAATCACCTAGTAATGACACAGACTCCTTGAAAGGGATCTGCACCACAAACCGTCCATCACTATCCCTCTTTGTTGTATCACAAAACATTTTCTCACAAGTCTTTTCTTCTATCGAGAGCAATTTATCTTCATTGCCCTTTTCCTCAATTTTCCAAAAATCGGTAAGCTGGTTATGTAATTCAAGGTTAGAAATAAGATTACACTGATAAGATAAACACTCTTTGTCATTCACTCCTATCTCACCACCTATAACCCATCCAAATTTAGTTTTTTGTAGAGTGGGTAAACCATCTCCTAAACACACCTGACCTATACACAATAGATTTAAATAGACACCAGCTCCTAATAAAAGGTCTATGTCACTTGGCTTATAATAACTGGGATCAGCTAGACGAATATGCCTAGGAATTTTTATATTTGAAATATTTATATTGACTGCAGGATAGTTTCCACTTATTTTTGGTATTACAACACAAGAAATCTCACTCTCAAATTGATTCAGCAAGGATTGCAATTTTATCTGACACCGGTAATTTAAATTAGTCATTTTCTCACCAACCCCTGTAACTAAGGTAGGCCATTCAGATTTTTTCAAATTTAACCTCGTAGCACAAGCTTCGCTTAAAAGGTTAATTTGACTCCCTGAGTCTAACACTGCTCTGCAGACTCTTGGGGCTCCCTCAGAGTCAGACACTAACACTAAAGCTGTTTGTAACAACACCTGACTATTGATTGCTTGCAAGGACATTACACTCTCAACATTCTCTGCATTATTAGACTTAGAATTGTTATTAGTATTTTCCCACTCTGAATCATGAGGATGGCTCTCACTTGATTTATTGAAACGTTTATTATAATGTAAAAGTGTATTATGTTTAAGACCACATTTCCTACACACTTGACCTCGACAGTCCTTTAAAGCATGACCTTGTCTTAAACAATTAAAACATAATCTTAACCTTTTTACTTTTTCTACCCTATCACTGACTGAAAGTTTTATAAAATGTTCACAGTTTAAAATAAAATGGTTACTCTTGCAATTGCTACACACTGTAGTTAAGTCTTTATTTTCTGTTGATTTGTCAAAGACAGAAAAAGACCTACTTGAATAACCTTGTTTATGATACCTAGGTGAGGCCTTTGAACACTCTAAAGTTTCTAACAAATCTGCCTTTTGCTTCAAAAAGTTTTTAAAGTCCTCTAAAGTAAGGATTTTGTTACTATTTACTGAGACAGAATTACTCACTCGCTTTTCTTCCCAATCTCGAGCAGTTTTTTTGTCTAATTTAGTGGAGAAAAGATATATCAACAGAGTATCCCAAGAGTCAGTTGGCTCATTTAATGAATTTAGTGATTGAATATGCTTAGAAATGGTATCTACCATAGTTCTCAAACTCCCAGCCGACTCTTCAGATACCACTGGTATTGAAAAAAGGGCCTTTACATGATTCTGTATTAGAATATGAGGATTGTTGTACCTACTGAGCAAGGTATTCCAAGCTATTACATAATTGTCACTAGACAGTTCGATACTCCGAATGACTTGAGCAGCACCACCTTCCAACGATGTCTTCAGATAATGGAATTTTTGTATATTAGGGATTGACATATTGGAATGTACTAGAGAAATAAACAAATCTCGAAACTCAAGCCAATTTTTATATTCCCCAGAAAACTTCTGTAAATTAATTGGGGGAGCTTAATTCCCTGTACGCTATTAAAATTCTGATTATGAATTGAGACACTAGAAATGGAACCAAGCTCACGTTCTTTTTTACTGTCATAAAATTCTTTAATTATAGTTTTTACTTGCGAACTCATTTTAAAATAACTATTTTCAAAGTCTGATCTTTCTTTAATTTCTTGATCTATATTATCTGTTAATGTTTCTATTTCGGTCTGTGTTTCTTCATACTTCGAAAAAAGAGTTGAAAATTCATCTAAGCGGCTTTCTAATTCTATGATAATTTCACGCTCTAAACTACAAATTTCTTTTCCTGATATGGATTTTTTAAGATCCTCAACATACTTTTTAAATAGAGTTTGTCGCCCCTTATAACCACCCCTTTGTTTATACAACTTCTTTAGAGTCTCTTCTTCACTCATCCTCACTAGTTTAGAGAAACCCCAAATCAAGAAAAAGGTAGAAGATGCAACAGTTACTAATATATAAGGAACAAACTTACCAGAATCCAATAGAATAAAATTAGGAAAAAAGGATACAAGAAGGAATACCCACTTAATCTTGCTTCGATGGATTTCCAACGTCACGGCTTGAGACGCCTCGCTGTCGCTATGACCGACCGGTCCTACTCGAATGACGCAATCGCCGGCAAAATGAATAGGTTAAGTTAACGGGTGTTACTTTGATTTTACAAGTGTTCAATCTTTTTTGGGCACTACACAACACAATTTTACTGGAATACACATCCGGCTCGAAGGACCATGTTTTGAATATACACAACTTTTGTTTGCTTTGGGAAAACGCTGAAAAATGGGGAGAAATTAAACACACGTCTACCCATACACACTCTCTATTTTTTTCTCTTTTCAGCTCGCTCTTGCCAATGGGGGGGGGCGGGCAATGTAGCAAAGGAATGATTATTAAGTGGAGGTTTACAATAAATATTTAACATATATATATATACATATATATATATATATATATATATATATATATATATATATATATATATATATAACCACGTAATCATCAAATGATGCGACCCGGATTACAAGGTACATAATTTAAGCTTGGCGTCAATCCCGACTAGCAAAATATCCGGAATATTGAGTATATTCTATATATATTTATATATATATATATATATATATATATATATATATATATATATATGTATGTTTGTATGTCTGGTTCAAATCTTGTAATGGATTTTTCACCACTTCCATTACCGATTGTTTTCAAAGTTGACAAAGTTTCGGATATAAAAAATTCGAATTTTTTTAGTTAACGTTTAGAAATCCAAAATGGCCGCACCAATACGGCCGACGAATTTTGTTACTTGTGTAGATTAAACTGAAAATTGATGCCTAGGAAAATTTAAGAATGTCAGCATTTAAAAATTCAAAATAGCGGTGCCAAAATGACAATGTCAAGAGGTCGGACGGATGATTTTAACATTTGTGGGGATTATTTAAGAATGCACAACAAAAATCAAAATGGTGGCGCTAATATAGCGAACGAATTTTGTCATTTTTATAGATTCGGCTGAAATATCAGTATCTAGAAGTATTTAAGAATGAAAGATAAAATTTTAGTCAATATTTGAGAATCAAAAATGTTAAAAATTCAAGATTGTAATGCCAACATAGCGGCGGAATTTTAACATTTGTACAGATTTGAGACTACATATCATACATGTTTAGTAAATATTTAAAAAACTGAGAGTAGGAATGCCTAGATTGCGAGCAAATTTTAACATTTATACAGATTTGATCAAACATCGACATTAAGTGTGCAATTTATACATGTTTAGTAATAAATTTCAAAATGGGGATGTCATCAATCAATCAATCTGATAAGTACTGTTTTCAGATATTTTTAAACATTTAATTAGGCCACCGTTTTGTTCCCCCATTTTGAATTTGTCTCAACATTTTTACCAGTTCTTCCCTATATAATATTTGATTTTTGAGTAAAATTTGAACATAATCGATGTAGTAGTTTAATAATAATAAGCTTAAATTATATACCTTATAATCCGGGTCGCATCATTCGGTAATTCGGATTTGCGTTAATGTCGTTACGTGGTCATCGGTTCTAACTTGTCTTAACCCGTTATTTCAAGCGGTAACTCATTTATTGACTTATTTGACGGCCGGACGTGTTTTATTGTAGAATGGCAAATCGTAAACATATTACCTTGTCTTTGTCTATAAAACAAAAGATCAGATATTAGACAAATTAAAAGGTGGTGTTAGTTGTAAATTACTTGCCCTACAGTACTCTATTGCCAAACTATAAAGGCAAGTAATAAAATCTCAGAATGTCCTTCCCTAGCAAATGTATAAGGCTAGCGGGACTCTTTGGAAAGTTAAAAAAACTTCTCATATAGCATATAAACCTTATACCCGTCTTCATACAATATAATATTATATGAACTTCAATGTTCAGAATCCGCCGACGTGAATTTTAAATAATTATATCATCGATCCGTATGGGGGGGTGTAATTACCCCCCATTACCCCCCCCCCACCTTAGCACCTGCTACTCGAAACAGAGAATGATGCCGGTAAATGCGTTAAAAATAGTAATTTTATGGATGCAGTTTGTTTACTCCGTAATTCATGGCAAAAAATGACAACGAACTCTCTAGAAAAGTGTTGGCACAAACTTTCATCAGACAGTTTACCTAATTATGACCCGAGTAGTTAAAATAGGGGAGCGCCTCCTCCTCCTCCTCTTCGTCTCTCTCATGTCCCTCATTCTTATCTTCCTCCCCTTTTATTCTCATTCGCATCATATTTTTAATTTTTTCTCTTTGTCCTCCCACATTTGATTTTGCATTCTTAAGTCTTATAAATAGGTGCATCAAGATCATTTTAGTATGCTAAGGCACATTTACTAAGCTGAGCTCGAGTTGCGTAAAAAGTTATTTTTGAATTTTTCCACCAATTGAGTATAAAACAAAAAGAAACAATGTATCAAGTAATAAGTGAATTATGTGTAATTGCGAAAAATTAGCTACATCTATCAGACAGTTAAAAGTTAAATATCTCAATTTCTTTGAAGTGATTTCGAAAGATGAATACACCAAGCTGTTTTATCCACTGAGACGAGATTATTTGGAAGCAATTGACTGTTGTGATGATTATTTAGAAGGAATTATAAGCCTTACTACGTTTTTCAATACATTTGGGAAATCATACTTTGTAGGAGAATTAAGCCACCTAATAGAATTTATAGAAGATTACCAATTTATACCTGCTATTATTGCAACCCAAAAGAGGTTTCAATTATACGAAGATAAAAAACAAGTATTATCAAGAAAAGTTAATCCTATTCGCAAGAGACGTCCCCCCACATATTTAAGATATTATGTTAAATAAATTAAATGGCTGAGTTGCTGATTGTAGTTAAATTATTAGAGGACAAATTTAGTAATATTTCAAAAACCTATTTTTCATATTCTATGGCAAGTGGTCCGGAGTGGATAGACTTTTATTGTAATCAATCTGCGGAATTCGTAAAGGCTGCGCTCTGTTGCAACAAATACTTTGAAACATTAAATTTTTTTCAACTTATTCAAGATCTAAAAGATATTGGCTTTGGTTACTATTTAAAAGACTTGAAGCAATTTATTGACGAGGATACTATTCTTCAAGAAATTGAAAAGGAAGAATAAATTTAATAATATTCACAATGGAGCAAGTGGTTACTGAAATGTATGAAGAGTTTATTATATCTGCTGCATACTTCCAATATTTATCAATTGTAGGCGAAGAAGACGCAGAAGCACAAGATTTGTCAGCATACGTTAAGAATATAGATCGAATGGAACAATGTAAATTAGCCGCTAAATTTTGTAATGATTATTTAAAATATAAAAATGAGTATGAACTTTTAAATGAATTTAGAAAATTAGATTTAAGGTGTCATATTAATTGTATTCAATCATGGTTAGTTAATGCAAAAGGAAAATGTAATTAAGTTTTTTTATATTTTTATTCCTTCATAAAACAATTGTCATGTAAAAATAACACATTTGTCAAAGCACACATACAAGGTGATTTTGAATGATAGAAGCATTTTGGTTCCATTAGCTTTACCTCTGGTTGTTCAATCACAGGCTTTTTAGAATATTTCCCTATAAAATCCTTTTTTTCGATTCCTTTTACAAAAACAAAATCTGCTTTCTTCGTAAGTGTTTCAATTATTTTTGGGAAATGATGTAATGGAGTAAATCCACTATTACAATGTATACAATGATGATTTTTCATTAGCCATACCGCCTGGTTGTGACAATCAGGTGAAAGAAACTCCATTGGAAAAGGCTTTTTAAAAATGTAATGAGTCATTTCATAACCATCAAAAGCTGCAAGCTCTTTCGGTATAAATTTATTTTTTTCATCCTTGAATCCTTGAATATCCATAACCAATCTCATATTTTCAAAGCAGCAAATTTTTTAATGAAAATTTTTTTACTTGAATAATTTGCAATTTCTTCTTTCAGTTGATTAATTTTAAAAATAAATGTTTCAATTTGTTGTTGTAGTTTTGATGTCATGACTAAAACTAAAAGCTTTTGAAAATCCCTTTAAATTAAATCGAAATATGAAAATAGTGGGGATAAAGTTTATAATTGTTTCACAATTTTAGTAAGAGGGTTGTAGCTAAATAATTTGTCATGTAAAATAAGACAATAAGCAGAAGTATCTTTTTTAATTGCATTGTGTGTCTCAAATTCAATTCTCATTACTACGGATCCCGTTTGAATTGTTTCTTTTTGATGGGATTAAAAATGGGTTCATTTGGAACCCCATAGTAAGACCGTCTAAAGTTGGCAAACATTTCGTATAAAGCAGAAAATTTGTTTTCTTCGAAATTTAAGTATAAATCGTGATAAGGATATCTTTCAGAATTTAAAAATACTCTAATATTTGACAAGGTAATATTGTCAAATTTACTCATATCTTTAGCAATTTTCCCTTTTCTGTTTTCTTGAAAGCCAATCACAACATGACGAGGAGCTTCTAGTTTACTAGTTGTTTTTACCGGCCATGTGTGACGGGTTGTTTCCGTTAGAGAAGAATATTCAACAAGTTTCCAACTCCTGAATCCTATCAATATATCTTTATTTGATTCTAACGTTTTTGATAGAGCAAGTTGTTGTGGCATATCAACTAGAATGTGAGGAACTTTCCAATAAATTTTATCGAAAGTAACCAATGGAGTGTCAGGAGCAATAACAGGGTGTGCCGGATCTTCTTTGAAGATAACACCATCTAAATCATCAGTTGATCTAATAAGAACTAATTCCTGTTTCATATTCATAATAATTTTTATGTAATCTTCAAAAAATCCTAAAAGCATTTTTAGTGGTATGGATACGGAGAATATTCCATCATTATCAACTAAAATTTTATCACTTTCTTTTCGATGTGGAAACCAACCTGCATTTTCCAGCTTTAAACTTTCGTTGGTATTGTGGGAAAGGTAGCCTTTTAAGGTTGATGCTAATCCAACATTTCTTATTGAATCTATAGTAATTCCGTTTAGTTCATAGCGGATTTCTCTGAACAAAAAGGCTATACCATTGTTAACAAATAGCAATTATTTCTTATATTTATCTTCTGTATTAGTTAATTTTCCTTCGATATAAAGTAAACTATCTGATGGTAGAGTGTAAGCATCGAGTTCTTGAATTGGGATCCTTATTTCGTCATTGTAATTGAATTTTGAAGAAATATATGGTTGATATGTGTGAAGCTCTGAACTAACGATGAAATTGTCTACATAAAGCTTTTCGTTTACGTTTAATATGTTCATTATTTTAAAACAGTGAAACCCAAAGATGTGAGAAATTTACGATTATCTCGTCTTAACTTTTTGGTGTTGGATTTGATACTGAACTGTTGTTTAGTCTTTTTTAAAGTTTTTACTTTATTGATAGTGGTAGGTGCAAGTCTCATTCCAAGGGCTCTATTATATCTAGCAACCATTTTATATGTCACTAGCTTGTAAATGTAACCTTACTGTTATAGTTTCTCCCCTAAAACTGATAAGTTCTCCGTCTTGATAAACTATTTTAGTGGTTATATTGTTAATTGCTTTGACGCTAATTGGAAAATACTAAATGGGCAAAGGAGATTCCACTATTTTATAGCCTGGAGCTACAGTTGGATAAAACTGGTGAATAATTTGAGCAGGTTTACCATTACTGAGGGAACCGACACAAATATTACAATCAATACAAATAGCATTCACCTTAGTTATTTTTGCAACATTATCTGATTCTTCCTCTTTCATAGCTTTTAGTATCCTGCTATTAAATACCACATTTTTCCTATGGAATCTTCCTTCATAAAATCAATTTTTCTACTACACATTAACAAAGTTTTTAGAGTGTTAACATTTGCTTTTAAAAGAAAAAACATTTTTTCGTTCGGAAATAAATCTTCTATACT
The DNA here is from genome assembly GCA_030620095.1 of Kuschelorhynchus macadamiae. Lineage (NCBI taxonomy): Eukaryota > Metazoa > Arthropoda > Insecta > Coleoptera > Curculionidae > Kuschelorhynchus > Kuschelorhynchus macadamiae. The sequence continues at coordinate 1,747,320 of JAUTXW010001141.1, read as the reverse complement.
TTCTCTTATGTATGTTTCTATATCTGTAATGTCATAAGTTCCGTCGGGAATAACAATTACTTTATTATCTATATAAAATTTATTATATCCTTCTTTTATACTGGGAATAGTCATAAACGTTTCAAAATCAGCTAAACCCAGGTAATATTGTTTTCCATCCTCTAAATATATGGGCGGATTAAAATCAGCAGACAAAACAGAACTGTTTCCTGATATGGCAATTGTGGTGGACATTGCAGTTTATTTATGAATGAGATATTACAACAAATAATGAGTTTATATATTTTTTTGCAAAAATTTTAGGGATAGTTGACCACAGTTATATGAATTAAATTTTTGTTTGTTTTCATAAGTATAAAATACATCCACTTTGCCATTCGAATTAAAATATTTGAGAAGTTCAAAAGGTGGTTTTAAATTTCCATAACTATCAAAATATGTTACATTTTTGTTATTTTTAATATAAGCAGTCCAATGAGATCCTTTATTTTGTTTTTTATCCAAATTTACAATACCACACTCTTTTACAATACCACACTCTTTCAGATTAATTTTTTTTGGAAGTTCATCGAGCATAAAAACACCTCTAAAGCCAGTTATTTTTAAGAGCTTTACATATTTAATAATATCATTGTTCGTAAGTGCTCTTTTTGGAAAACTTATTTTGAGTTTTTTTTTGTCTGATGGTCCTTTTCCTCTATATGATCTAATATATAATGCTTTGCCTTCTTTAGAAGCATTTTCCATTGCAATATTATGCCTATGTATTTCTTCTAGTTGCTGTTTAGCTGCTTTAGCATCATTTACTGCCTTAGCAATTCCTACCGCGCCTCCACCTAGTGCACCCAGGGCGCCAAGAATGGGAAACAAAAGAGGTAGAAATCCTCCAAATTTTTGGGTGTTCGAATGATACGTTTTTTTCTCAATTTAAGTTTACCCCCTTTTTTATCTTTAAATCCCAAACCGAACTTTCTTTTACCCTTCATTATTCCTGCAACACTTAGAGCTGCAATTTTTTCACCAATAGAAGAATCCTTAGCTTTTACCCTGTCTCAGGCTTTTTTTTCTAATATTTGGTCAGATATGTGTCTTCTTGATAAATCTTCAGTCTGAGAGTATGATATATCGTGTTCTTTACAAGCGGAATCCAATGGATTTATACCAACGTCACCTCTAGTTAATCTTTTCTCCAAGTTGGTGCCTGGACCACAATAATTATATCCTGGTATATGAACTTCGAAGGGTAGTTTACTAATTAATTTATTTACTAAACCAGAGCCTTTTCTATTACGTCTTTTGATAGTTTTTTTTCAACTTATGCCGACCCACAGTCATTGAAGTTCTTTTTATACTAAAAACACATCGACATTTTTCTGGTATAAATACTTTTACAGCTAAAAATATTTACTAGTGTGATTAAGAATGAGGATTGAAAACAAAAATTCTCTTTACCAGTAAATATTCATGACGAAAAAATTTTAAGTAAACAGTTGAGAAAGCATGGTGACTTATTTTGCGGTGGTTCAAAAAGAGGACTCATAGTTGGTTGCAGTGGTAGCGGTAAAACCAACGTTATGCTTACACTGCTCGAGCATCCTAATGAAATTAGGTTTGAAAATGTCTATGTTTATTCAAAGTCATTAGATCAACCAAAATATGAATATTTAAGAAACTTGTTAAAGCCTATGAAAGAAATTGGATACTTTGAATACGATAGCGATGAGAACATTATTTCACCTCAGGAGATAAAGCCAAATGCCGTTATCATTTTTGACGATATTCCTTGTCATAATCAATCTATTATTAGGGACTATTTCACGCATGGAAGGCATAGAAACACCGATTGTTTTTTTATTTTTATTCCCCAATCCTTAAACGTCTAATTCGAGAAAATTCCAACTTATTAATTTTATTTAAACAGGACTGTTTGAGTTTAAAACATATATATAACGGCCACTGTATATTGGATATGACATTTGATCAGTTTAAAAATATTTGTGCTAACTGTTGGATGGATCCATATGGCTTTCTTGTAACTGACAAAGATTGTGAAGTAAATCACGGCAGATACAGGAGTAAATTCGATTCCTTTATATATTTATAAAAGTGAAAAATTTGCAGTTTTATTTCATTTAAAACTTGTACAGCATGGATAAACGTTTAGCTAGAGAATTAATAAAATCGAGACAAGCCGTGAAGCAGAGATATCGAAGCTTGAAATTAGCTACTTCTACCACTCAGTCCGAATTAGAACAAACTTATAGACCAATAACACAACCTCTTAAACAGCTAATTTCAAATATTGGTAAATCCGAACCATTCGATTTAAAGAAGAAAGAGTTTCAAAGTATGAAGAATTCAAAACACCTACAAAGCTTTATAAAACATCAACTCCGACGAAAACTATTCAGAAAACAGGAAAAACTCCGTTACTCCCCACATAACTACCAACATTTTTAGATGACAGTAGTATCACTTCTTCCTCTCCTGTAGTACAACCATTGACATCAACTGTTATAGCGGAAACATATTGGAACAAACTAGAAAAACAATTCAAACCTATGTTGGTATACCGTCATATAAAGATTACTTAGCAAATTTTCATGAATTACCCAGATCATATATTGATGAGGGTGTGAAAGATACACAACATAAATTTGACCATTATTATGGAACAGTTCATGACCTTGAAACGGATAAGTTTTCTTTTGGTTTAACACAGATACCGGTAGAAATTATTGGAAAAGACATTAAAGTGGGAGGAATAACGTACACAGCCACGCCAGGTTTATACGAATTGCTTTTCAAAAAAGAACCGAAAGGTTATAAGAAGGAAGATTTAGATAATTACATGAACATTCTAGCTAAAACAAATGTATATCGTAGGAATTTTAATTCAAATGAACAAGTTCAAGGAAATACATCACACAAATATGTTACAATAATAGCACCATATTTACAAAGAAAAAGGATTACAAAGACAAAAACCTTGCAAAGATTAGTTACAGCATTTAACAAACCAAAACCTCCGTTTAGGACAACTAGAGCCAAAACAACAGGAAAGGGATTAATTTTGAAAACAAACAGATCAAATACAGACTATGTATACTGGAATAATGTAGACGAAATTGTTGATAGGTTAAGTTTATTATTTTCATTAAGTGATGCGGGAAATAATGCTCATAGTAACGAGATTATCTCTATTATTGAAGAATTAAGAGAAGATAAAGTTATACTATAAATAACAGCTATTAAATATAATCATATTTATTGTTTAATGAAAGCTCAACATGACAGTTGATAAATTTGGACGCCATATTTTAGAACGTCAATTAATAAATTCTGCTTCTTTGGAAAATACAATTTATTCAAATATTGAAAGTAAAATTCTCAACAATTTTAAGTTAGATTTTATTAAACAAAATCAAGAGGGAATAAGTGACATTAATAATTTAAAAAGGAGATTAGGTGAAAATGAAACAAATAATGAAATCTTTGCTAAAAAGCTTAAGGTTTTTGATGAAAATTTTTTAAAGTATGAAAACCAAAGTAAAGCATGTTATACCTCAATTGAAAACGTTAATAAACAGTTGCTAACGCTAAATCAAATAAGTAATGATTTGCAATTTTTAAATGAACATGTCAAAAAAGAAGACAAAAAATTAAGTGATGATATCAACAAAATTAATAAAATAATGGAAACAAATATAAGAGAAGTAATAATTGAAAAACACAAGGAAGAGATTAAACAATTAAGAACTTTTAAAAAAAGGTTAGATGATGAAAAAAAAAGAAATCAAAATAGCATTCTTAACAGTAGAACAATTGACCAACTCTCTTTGGAAGAAAAACAACAATATATTTCCTTGGAAAGATAATGTCTAGTGTAATTAAGAAATTAGAACAAGAATTAAATAAAACAGAGGAGGAATTCAAAAATAGTGATAGTAGATCAACTACTTTCTTAACTGGAGAGATAAAAAACTCCTTTAATGCTTTAGAAAAGGAGATTACTAAAATTAGTAAAGTCTTAAATGAAAAAAGTTATACAATACAAATTGATAAATTGAATGAATGGGAAAAAACATATAAAAGTTATATTTCGAATTATTACAAAACATAGAAATTGAACTTCCTTTAAATTGTATAAACAAGTTTGTTGTCATGTCAACCGTTAAACAACAAGTCGTTAATGAATTACATAAACCTGCCAGAAAATAACTACAAACGCGGAAGGGTGGCGGTGAAAGGGTTAAATGATCTTTTTCAAGCTGATTTGGTTGAAATGTTACCCTATGCCAAATTTAATAAGGGATTTAAATATATCTTGATTACCATAAATGTATTTTCTAAGTATGTTTGGGCCGAACCGGTAAAATCTAAATCTCGAAAAGACGTAACAGCGGCAATGAAAAAATATTAATCAGTGCAAAAACTCCACCAAAAAACTTGCAAACGGACAGAGGGAGAGAATTTTTCAATGTAAATTTTCAAAATTTGATGCAACAATTTCGAATTAACCATTATAGCATGTTTTCAAATTTGAAAGCGGGTATAGTAGAAAGAGTGAACAGGACTTTAAAGAATAATATGTGGAAAATATTTACCATTCAAGGAAATTACAAATGGTTTAATATATTAGCGGATATTGTAAAAGAATATAACAATACAAAACATTCTTCAATAGGAAAACAAGTAAATAAAACAAATGAAAAGAGAATCTTGAAATCTGCATTTACTCATGCTAAAGCGTTAGATATAAAATCTTCAAAGTTTAAAGTGGGTGATCACGTACGCATAAGCAAGCATCAAGAGGCATTTTCGGAAGGTTCAACACACCAAATTGGTCAAATGAGATATTCCACATTAAAGAAGTTAAGTTGACAAACCCCTGGACATATTTAATTCAGGACGAATATAATAAGGACATTCTGGGTGGTTTTTATGAGCAAGAATTACTAAAAGTAAAGCATACCGATGTGTATCTTATTGAGAAGATTTTAGAAGGAAAGGAAACAAAGTTTATGTGAAATGGTTAGGACTTGATAAAAAATATAATACATGGATTGATAAAAAAAATATTGTTTAATTAAATTGAAATTAAATTTTAGTTAAATTTGTTTTATTTCTGTTCCTTACTTTATGCTTTAGCTGATACAAACTACAATGTCTGAAAAGTACCTACTCTTATGTGCTAATTAATTTAAAATAAAATTAAAATTTAAGAAATTAAAATTTTATTAAGTAAAACGTCAAATACAATTTTTATTAAAACATGTCAAATATATTTTATTTCTATGTTCCTCAGATAATATCGAATCTAGAATAAGTTTACAATCATTTATTCTTTTTTCAAAACGGAGTCTATCTAAGTACCACATCTGAAAGTTACTCCTACGGGCTTGTCTGTAAGCAAAGCTCCCCTAACACATGCACCTTATTGTTCTCTTCCAGAAAAGATATTGTTTTCTTCGTAATATTTTCTTTTTGATCCATTTTCATTGTTTTCTTCGTAAATTTTCTTTTTGTTCCATTTTGCTTCAAATTGTTTTCCATTTCTTCAGTATATAAAGCAAGTAATTCCGTCATAGTTGAAACATTTTCACTGTTAGGATTTTGTGTTGGACTTATTGTATTATAAACATGCGTACACAAGTCGCCACAATCAGCTGAAATATTATTTTGAAATATTTTGAATTCTTGCCTTTTAATTATACATAATCTATAATCAATAATTTCCTTTAATCGCCACAAATTGTCCAAAGACTCTTGTCCTAAGTATATGAAGTGTGGGCCTTTTATAATTTGCAGAACAGCGATATCATTTATTTTCTGGACCTGCAGATCAATGTTGTTTATCTTCACACTGGTTTGATCAACTTGAGGAAAGTAGAAATTGTTTACAATAATTCCTTGATGAACACAAATGTCTTTCCAATTTTCTTCGGTTAGTGCGATTAAAAATCCAGTTTTTCCACCAATTACAATTTTTGGAGAAAAATCATTTAAACTAATGCCAACAAGAACAAATTTTGACAAAGAATTATTTAAAAAATAAATTTTTGAATTAAGAAGCGTTTCTAAAGGTTTATGAACCACGGCGTTGTTCATAATGACTAAACGAGACTGAAACATATTCCGTTATTCTTGTACTTAAATATTCTCATCCCCACTTTCTTTAAAGTTTCGATTAAAATGGATTAATGAAAAAATAGATTTCCAGTTTGAAATTTGTAATAAAGATAAATAATTAAAATGGTAATGTATAAAAATAATGCAAAGTTTAATGGAACACTAATGATGGAAAAGTTTTGAATCCGTCATAATAATTGGTACAGTTGGGGGTTATAATTTGTAACTGATTATTTTTAAACTCTAACCTTTCGATCCAATTTGTATCAAAAATAGATCGATTTGGATAATGATACAAAATTTTAAAAAATTTACTTGCATTTTCATCTCTATTTATTCGTTCTATCCAACTAATTGTACTATTGTTAATTAATCCAAATTTCATAAATTTAAAATATTTACTTAGAGTGACCTCTGTTTTATTAGAAAAACGTATTTTACACTGTGTTACGCCAGGAGGATGATGAACATAAAAAACATTTTGGAAAATAAAATAAAGAAGAATGAATTGCGATCTACTGATAGTCATTGAAACAAATTAATAATTATATTCCAAATTTATTAACATTAAGCAGATACTTTCACCACGAAAGTAAAAGCAGTTGTAAAAAAATAACAATAAAATACTTAATTTAAAGATATGTAAAAGTTCATAAAAAAGGATATTAATAATACTATATAAAATGTGTAGCTTGAAGACTTATTTTGAATGGTTACAATTATTCGATTCCTATTTTTCCATAAACAGTTATTTAAATCACAATTCTTAGCAAATTTAACCAATCAAAAATTTCAATACCACAATAAAACCATTTACAAATATCATTGATTCCTTTCTATTTCTTAAAAGTGGAAAGTCGTTTTTCATATGTTTTAAAATAACTGTTATCAATTTCTTTGTCAAAAGTTTCTAAGCACATTTTGTGAAAGGCTTATGAAGACTAACTTTGGTTTCAAAAACAACAAATTTAAATGCCTTATAATATCTACATAAATATATCTAAATCTTCATGTTCTGCATTCCATTGATACAAAGCAATATCTTGGTTTTCCCAAGCTAATGTATTAAAAGAGAATTTTATACCGCTTATCATCTTCAGAACTCAAAGCCAATTTATTAATTAATTCGCTGAAAATTGTGTGTTGTCTAGATCGAAAAACATACATTGAACAAAAGGTTTTAGAATAATTTTCAACAACATCTTTATAATGAATAAAATCCAACTGCTTTTTAATGGCACTTTTCTTAATACCTTTTGCTTTTTTTGTTAAACTATTTTCCGTTTTAATACAATATGCTTTTGCTCCAGTACCAAAGAAAGCAGTAATGGGTTCACCAGCATATTCATCTTTGAATTTTCCTATAACTGACTTTGTAATAGGCATTTCATGAATATTATTAAATTCATAATTAGATGTGTCAAATTTGTGAATATTTTTTATCATGTCAGAATAAATATTTGGAGTTGTGACTTCTAAAATGAACGAATCGGTATCGGTGTATAAAAGTGAAATATTTTCCTGATAAAGAGGTTTTAAAAATTATAAAAGAAATCATACATGACAGTTTTAGATATATCTAATATTGAGAAGCCTACATATATTGGTTTATTGTAAGTAACTTGAATCGTTTGCATTTGAATAGCTACCAAGTTTTCAGAAAATATTGTTAAGTCCTTGAAATATGGTTTTGCAATTAAATTCTCAGCACCATCTTTTCTTCTATTTTTTTCCCACTCTGTAACAAGTCTTAAGTCAATTCTCCTATCAACATTTTCCATAGTCTTGCCATAAATACTATTATTTGCCAACTTGTAAGTATTACGATCAAATTCATTCTTTGAATCATTTCTTAATCTTGAATTCAAGTCTATATATTTTTTCAACCAATCAGATCATTTATCATTTAAATTGGGTATTAATTTAATGCATTTAGAATTTGGCGGTTTAAAGTTTTCAGGACAAAATGGAAAATCGTTATGATAGGAATATAGACTTGTAGGATATTCTAAATCAACTTCTAAAACATATCCCTTATTAGATTTTTTAGAACTATTCATAATATTTAAATCGTTGATTTCTTTATCTGTTAACCAAACAAAATCTCCCGTTGGAATGTATTGTGACATTGCATAACCATACAAATTTGTTGCATCATAATAAATTATGTATTTAGTTGGCTTTAAATGATCAAAATTTAAAAGAAATGGAGTATTAGCTTCAGATTTTCTACAAATGCAAGAGCTTACACCACCGCGAACGCTTTTTTTGAAAAAGTGCATCATATCTAGATCTGTTAACAATTCTAACTCTATTCCAGTATAACGCAAACACGCCTCTCAGTATAAACCTGGAAAAGTGTAAAAATGAGCTGGATCGAGCTTATATGTGGATAAACAAGTGCTTCTAACATTTTCAAAAATATCTGCCAGAAGTAAAGTATCAGAGAGTAAGTAAAGGTCGGAGTATTGACCAAGAGATTCACATTTAAACAATTGCTAAACCTTTACAGCTCTTTGATATTCTGCATCACTGATGTGCTCATCCGTTAAATTATTATAAAATTGATCTTTCTGAGGTAAAGTTGTTTCTTTTAATTTTAAATAATCATCAATATAATTGTAAGGAAATACAACTTTTTGGCGAATAAGTTTAAATCTTTCTTCATCATTGAAATTTTTTTTTATTTCTTTACATTGTTCATCTTTTAAGCTTTCAGAGAGTTTTGATAAAGAATGGGATAGAAATTGAAAAGAATCAATGTACCTTAACGATATATTTTTTTTCTTAGCCTTTTGTGTCTTTTTATCAAAATAGTTATCTACATGAATAAGCTTTTCAAATGAAATATATTTTTCCTCGAGAATCGTAATTACGCAAATTATGCAATATAACTGGAATAAAGTTAGGTATTCTGTAATTTATGTTGCAGAGTGAATGAGCTGAACCTCTATAAAGACCAGTTATATGATCTGCAACCCTGTCATTTAAAAGAGGTTTATTACAAATATGACAAACTGTTTCATAGTTATGATAAATTTTGTCCAGTTCGTTCAAAGGAATCATCTTTTTAGGAACCTTTAAAAATTTATTGTATATGTTATACACGCCTCTTTCTAAAAAATTTATAAATAATGTATCACAATTTTGACCTCTATATCTTTCAAATTTAGAATAATTATCGTCGAAGGAATATTTAATGTAATAGGCAAATGAATGTGGAATATGTTCATATTGTTTTAAGGTGTATGAAGTATTAGGATTTTTGTCAACATTGTCATTATTTAAAGGCTATTATTAAAATGCATTCAAAATCTGCATACACCACGAGGGGAACTTTCATTTGTTTATGATAATTTACAAATTTCAAAATATTATCATATGAATAGTTTCCAAACTTATCTTTTATTAATTCTTTAGAAGGTAGGTTTATTCGTAAATGATCACAATCATAGCTATTGTGTTATAATAAATTTTCTTCTGTAGGGAAATATTGTAAACAACCGTCGCAAATATATTTTTTTCCATGATGTTTAGACATTTGTGCAGAAACTAATTTTGATAAATCATTAATATAGCAGTAATGAAAAGTTTTTTCATCGTCATCACTTATTAACAATAAATTGACATGTTGATTTTTTTTATTCGATGAATAATAAAGCGGACCAATTACTTCATTCCCCTTTTTAAGATTTATAATTTCTAATCCATATACATTAATAAATTATTATTTATTTTTTTCTTCAAAAATCTTAATGTTCTTTAGCAACATTGGAAATTCTATACCTGACATATCCAAAACAGAAGAGTAGTGTGGGTAGGATGAAGTTTCAAAATCTAATCCGCTTGGTTGGTGAAGAGCAGACACAACTGCCCAGGCGAAGCAAAAGTTGTCATCATTCCTAATGTTGATCACAGCTTGACGTCTCTTGATCTCTTGAGGAAGTTCGATAAAAGATGAGGCTCTCAGCGGATTGTGCTTGTTAACATTAATTTCCAAATGAAGTAAATTCATCAAAGCCCATCCTGCAACGTAAAAATTAAAAAATTACTTTTTTTGTTGCCGTTGTAAAATAGAAAATAAATTCTTTACCTGAATCTGTTTCTGCAAATTCGTCAGCTTTCTGGTCAATAATGGTGCAGATTTGCTCTAAAAGTTCTTTTGTCTGATATCCCTGGCAAATGACTTGGAACGGCGCATTAAAAGATTTGACACGATAGCTGTCGCTGCTGGGGTTAAAATAGAAACCGAACAGTTCCATATTTAGCTTGATACATTTATGTTTCTGCAGTTCTTGATCTATTAGATGTAAAATTTTGTATTCCAAATGTTGAAAATATTTTTTCACATTTGTGAAGTTTTGGGGTGAGGAAATCCTATAGGATATTATTCGTTCCCCGAATGCCGACTTGATAATTTCAACACCTTCCTCCAAGCCTATTTTGGAATTGTTCTTGTGCACACTAGATCGAAGATGTCCACCCCATAGACTTTGATTTATATTTTTCTTGCATTCTTTACAATATTTTACAATATTTGTATAATCTATAAATTAAGAAAAAATATTTTACAAAATAAAACATGAAAAATAAAATGTTCTTACCTTTAACAAGCTTTGGTTGTTTCAACCAACTAGTGAGTGTTGTGTAATTTCCGCAAACATGTTTTTTAATATGTCGCTATAAATTATCCTTTCTAGTAAAGACTTTATTACATGTTACACACTTATGCATTTTTGAAGTTTTCTAGATAATAATAATAAAATTAATATTGTGCATTTTTATTTAGTTATAGTCAAATTTTGAAAAAAGCAATTGCATTTTTGAAGTTCTCTGGATAATAATAATAAAATTAATAATATTGTGCATTTTTATTTAGTGATAGTCAAATTTTGAAAAAAGCAATAGAAATTAATTGACTTTATGAATTCATTTCTTCAAATGAGTCAACTAATTTGTCAAAGGAAGGTTTAACATAATTCACCGTACTTGCGTCTCTCTGTTTAATTGTGATCAAATCAGTTAAATTTTGAATAGCGTAACCCAGACACTTAAGGTTTGCTACTTGTTTTTTATTTTTTTTATTAATTTTAAATTTTTTTTAATAATAAATGATGGTTTAGAAATTGAATTTTGTTCAACTGGTGAATTATTAAGAGAAATATCCGAAACTAAATTTGCTTTAATTTGTTTTTCTTGCGAATCAGAATTTACAATATCATATGGTGAATTAATAGGAGATATAGCCGAACTTAAATTTTGATCAATTTGTTCTTCTTCCGAATCAGAATTTTCACTAAACAAAAAGGGAGAGCAAATTGGTGCCGGAGAATTAATTGGCGATTTTAATGTTAAATAATTTGGATTAGATTTTTGAAAACAAACAATATACTCATAGCTAGAATTTTGATTTTTGTCAATGTCATTCAGTTCTTCAAGAGTTTGTTTAGTTTTTGTTGTAATTAAGTCCGTTTTGTTGTCAATAGTGTCATTAAGATCGTCAAGAGTTTGTTGTTGAGTAGCTGTAAATAAATATTTTTCGTTGTTCTGTTTGTTGGCATTATTCTGAACTTGGCTATTGTAAATAATTTCATTCAAGTCCTGAATAGTTTGTTGTTGACTAGTTGTAAATACGTTTGTTTCATTGTTTTGTTGGTTTGCAAAATTTGCATTTGAGTACATGTGTATAAGTCGAAGTCATTGTCAATAATTTTGCTACTCGATGCCAAAAAATTGTCCATTATGAAAAAATCGTAATAACAAATAAAATACCAAATAAAAGTGTCACAAATATAAATAAAAATGTCACCAATATAAATAACAATTAAATTTTCCCAAATAAAAATGGTAGAAATATAAATAAAAATAAAAAAATTACCAAATAGACACAATGAAAACACCAGAAAACTCGCGAGCCCTGCACAGTGTGAATGCAGAAATCAATTGCATTCGTCTCTTCGCTGAGGCGATTTTATATGAAAAAGTTGATCACATATGATCTACTTAAAGTTGAACGACAATCATACAACCACTTTCCCAAGCCGAGCAACGACCTTACCCCCCTCCCCTCCCCCTCCCCTTCCCTCTCCCCCCGGAACCCTGAATTCCCGAGACTCAAATCCCGGCTCCCCAATTACCGGCTACCCTTTTCAGGTTAAGTTCGGTTAGGTTAAGTTAGGTTAGGTAAGGTTAGGTTAGGTTAGGTTGCTACTCCAGGTTGGAGATCGCCGCTCAAATTGAAGAAAGAGAAGAAATTTTTATTAACTTGGAAGGCGATTCCATCAGTTATAAACATTCATTTTTGGACAAATCATCTAGGCTTGTTAGAAGATCATTCTTGTTTAACATCGACATTAATTATATTGAGGAGGAGGAAGATGATCAGGAAATTGACGAAGGAGTGGACATAGATGGACAACTGCTAAATTTAGGAACCGAGGCTGACGTAAAAGTAAGCAAGCTTAGGGCTAGTGAATTATTTAATAATTTTGAAGAAAAAGATGTATGTGTTATACAAAGCTACACTAAAATAGAGACAGTCTCTATTCGGACGCGAAAAAGAAAGCTTCGAAAATGCCAAATGTGATTTTGGCGAAACGTCAGCAAAACTGTTCTTTTCAGAACGACAGTAGTGAACGGATGTATTTATATATTTTTTTTAAATCGCCGGAGCGCTGTAGGGGATAGGTACTAGGTGAATCGGTACTGGATTAGCACCAGGTTAGGCGCCGGACTACGAAGGCATCATTGTTCAGGCTATAATACATTAGTAATATAGCTTTAAAGATAATGTTTCCCAGTGGCGGCTCGTGAGTATATTGAAGGGTCAGGCTACATGAGGTTAATTTTCTTTAAATGTGAATAAATTTCCACGTCACCCATGAGGTATTATTCTGCGTCGCGTTGACCTTTTTTTTTTAATGGAGGTCATCGCCAATAGCCCTACTAAACCATTAAAAACTAAAAAAATAAACTCTAAAAAAAGTAAATAAAAAGTAAACAAAACAAGTAAAATATGTACACCTATCACTAAAATATAGCGCTGATTGCGATAATAAAAACATAATTTAGTTTATTAAAACTTAAAATAAATAGTTGTATGAAATAAGATAAAAAAACTACTTTTTGTACATTAAATCTATATCTAGTCTTTTAAGGTTGCAAATTTATCTATAATTTGGTCGTAAAAGTTTTGGTCTTCACTAAGTTCTGGCAGTAATTCCTGCTCTATTGACATCATTGCTAAACCCGAAAGCCGTTCTTGTGTCATTGTGTTTCTTAGGTAGGTTTTGATCCGTTTAAGACATGAAAAATTTCGTTCGGCCGATAGACTTGTTGCGGGAATAGTTAAAACTAAATTAAAAAGCTTATATGCTTCCGCAAAAATTAAGTTAAAATCTTTAAATAACAAAGCTAGACTTTTTTCGACATCTAAATTTGAAAATTGTTCATCCCTATACAATACAGAAATCTCATTCTTTAATCTATCTCTGTCAAAAATGTTTGGATAATTTTTTAATAAATTATTTAATAAGTCGTCTGGAAAGCATTTAACATATTCCGAATATTTTGTGCAATCGACTAAAGCAAAGAAATTTAAATTATTTAAATTTTCAAACCGCGTCCCTAATTGAAGAATTATACAATCTATTATTTCGAAATATAATATTTTATATTTAGTAAAAATATCAAAGTCGCTAGAACATTGCCCTCGACGTGTGTTAGTTGGCAGAATAGTGGCTTTTTTAGCAATATTGAAAAGTTCTTTGAAATGGTCCTCGTTTCTAAATTCAATAATTCGTTGCTTGGCAAGGTTTATTTGCGAAATGCAGTAATTTATATCTAAATGCTTTAACTGTAATATTTGAAACAGTACATCAGTGCAACTAAAAATTTGTTTATAAATATGCGTTAAAAGGCAAAATTCGAAATCATTAAAATGCTTTAGAAATCCTTTTGCACCATTAATAGATTCTGTTCCAGAACTTAAGTCATTAATAATAGTTTCAAATACTATAATTAAATTGTCCCATTCATTAGCCACTAAGTTTAAAATTTTAGACCGTGTATACCATCGCGTTTCTACAGCTCGCGGAATTCTTTTACCTACTATCTGATTAAGCACAAAAGACCGTTTTGGTGATTGGTGGAAATAATTTGGTATTCCTAATAAAGTGGCAAAAAATATACGACTTTGGGTAATCAGTTTTGTTCCCTGTTGTAAAACTAGATTTAATCTGTGGGCGCAACAATGAGTAAACATAGCTAAAGGAGCAATAGATCTAACTTTTGTTTGAAGCCCATTTATTTCACCTGCCATAACACTAGCCCCATCGTAACACTGCGCGACCAATTTATTTTTAAAGTCATAAGGCTCTAAGCTGTTTTGTATTAAATGAAAAAGGCTCTCTGCTGTTCTATTATCGCTAACGTCAAAAAATCCTAAAAATCTTTCTTTTAAAGATCCGTTGGTCACATACCTAACTGTTATCGAACACTGTGATTTTTCGGTTATATCAGTACTATCATCCGCAATTACGCCAAAAAAACAACAATCGGTGTCATTGATTTCTTTTTTTATATATTCTTGAATATAGTCATGTATGCAACCAATTAGTTCATTTTGTATAGTCTTAGATTGTCCCGTAAAAATATTACTAAATTTAGCACAATGTTCAGTAAGTTCGGCATTTCTTTTTATTAAGCATGCAAATATTTACCTTAAAATTGTCACGGTTAAAAGAATCTGTTGTTTCATTATGACCTCGAAATGCCAAGTCCTGTTTACCCAAAGTAATAGTAACATCAATTAAATAATTTAATAATAAACGGTTTTTTCGAACATTTTCATTATAAACAATTTTATTAAGACTTGCATTTTCTTGTAGTGCATCCGCAATAGTCGCCCTATTTTGCTCCAGTCTTGTAAGTGCTACCGAATTTTTAATATGCTCTCTTGAACTTTCATGCGATTTTACTGCCCGTGAAAAATTTTTTAAATCCGAATATCCCCCCCTGAACTCCAATTATTTTTGACGTAACCTAATAAAATACAAGGCCAACAATATAAGCTTTCTTTATAAATACTTCCACATAGCCACCTATAAGTTTCGTACCAAGATATTTGAAAAGTTCTTGAATATTTTTTACCTTGCCTCTTATCGTTAAATATTGCTAAAATTTTCGGCGTCGGACGGCTACCTAATATCTGTTTCTTTTCAGTTTCGCTTCTTCTTAAAAAAGGCGTTTCAATTAATGAAGCAATAATGTCGTGAATAGGATTCATTTCAAAAGCAAAAAGCAAATACAAAAAATGGAACGGTCCAACTTCAAAACAAAACAAAAACTTACTCACGCGTATTTATTCACCTTAAAAGACAGAACGCCCTCAATCAGCGATTATCGCAATCTATTTCCTATTTCTTTCTCAGCCGCACGAACCACGTAAAAAGAAGCCGTTGGAATATTTCGCTAGTCATGTGATTTAAATAACCAATAAAAGCATATCCAAGCTACAGATTTATCACCTCAAGAATGCAATAGAAAACGCGTGCATCGGCAATCGCCATCCCGCTCTGTCGTAATCAGGTGACTCGCCGGCATCGGCACCGGCCGTTGATAAATAGGTCAGAAGTCGAAACTTTCCAAGCTAAAATTATTTCGCCTCATTCGAGAGCACTTTCTTTAGGAATGGGTTTGTACGGATTGCACGGTCGGTTTTTTGATGTGGTCAGAATTTATTTTCTAAAATATTTATTATGGGATTATATTTTGTTTTTTTTTTAATGTTATTATGTTGTAAAACTGTTAAAAAGTATATTTCTAATTGGTAATAGATAAAAAGTTATATAAAAAAATTCTCTTTTCCTTTATTTTGGGGGTGAGGCGCGGCCTCAGAGGCCTACCCTGACGAGCCGCCACTGATGTTTCCGCGCTGTCGAGCTTCATCGCCTGAACTACTACTAACACATTAACGGTCCACTTGGTGCCTCAGCGCTCCGGCGCCCAACCGTCTGCTAATCGGGTACCGTTCCACCTATTTAACAAAATGTACATAATAAACTGTTACTTAGATAAAATTTCTCCTTTGAATGGCAATTGACAGATACACTTTTGTTGATCTGATTTCTGAGTAATATAACGTTATAAATTAGAAGACATGGATAATTTTCATATTTAAATTGTGGATTAAATCGCTTTTTTATACAAATTACTGAAGGAAATAGAAAAGAGGGTGAAAAAATTTGTGTACAAAATTGAGAACATTGAAGACGTATATATCAGAAACGTAATGACGCCGAAAAAATCTGATTTCGGATTTGTGATCAGCGGCCAAAAATCTACCGATATTGTGGTAAGTGCAACTAAATAATTACCAAAAAACGGCTGTGTACGAAAAATAAATTGTTTGAAAGGCGCACTCCCAAATACTAAATAGAGTATTCGGCAATAGTCGGCGCCGCAGATTTTTATTCTTAAACATCGACATCAGTCCCGCCGTTTGACGAGACTTTGTTGGGGTTTTTTTTAACGTTGGTATAAAAAAAGTGTGTTTTGAAAAAACGGATTGTGTCTAGATTAGTCCTAGTTATTTTATCTATATAAAAGGGTGTATTTGTATTAAAACAAGGATTATCAAACCAAAGACTCGACAAGCGGTGGGATTCTTATCGATGTTTAAGAAAAAAAAAGTGTGTAGGCGTTAGGCCGTGAACGTACTAAAAACAAAAAGGCAACCGCCAACAAACCACAAACCGGCGTTACAAATGTAGTCACTCCCAATTTGTTTTTTGGCGGGAAATAAATATTTGTGTTCTCATTTACTTTTTAGCAATAGGATAAGAGCAACTGACAAAATATTTTTGAGCCACATCTATTTAATTCTAGTCACAAATGTACATAAAAAGTTGAAAACAGACAAATTTTAAATATGATCCCCTAGATGTGAGGTTATATTATGACAGCTGATTTGTGAGTGGCCATAAAAAATGTCCACATAAGCTAAATAACAAACCCGCGCATTTTTGTACACAAATTACAAAATAAATTTGGAAAGCCAGGTGAAGTTAAGGGTTTTTCGCACCATGTTCCTTTGGAAACTATGCAGAATGACGCAAACAACAGGTGTACTCTCCCACATTTTGTAGGCGTAGCCTGAAAGGCTGTCCAGTGTTATTTTCAGCATTATATTTTGTGTAAATATTTTAAGTTTTAATCACCGTTGATTGACAAAATGGTCCTTTCTGATGTCTCAGATGATGAACTAAACAAAATACATCAAGAAATATGTAGTAAGTTAAACTTGGATTCTAGCATTGTAGCTGCATCATGGGATACTTTCGAAAATATCAGTAAGAAGTTCGTTTTAGAGGTAAGTTGCTGTTGGTTCAAAAATGAGTATTAAAGTTGGTTCAGAAATCCTAGTACAAAATTGAGATGTGTGTTACCTTCAGTACCACAAATTTTTTCAGGGTGCATATAGATCCAAAATTAACATGTCACTCACATCAGAATCTTCTGTGGGAAGCTTTCTTCAAATATATTTGTTTTAAGAAATCTTGATTGTAATGTGCCTCAGGAAGTTCTGATTGTCATGTTATGTTCTTATTTAGTCACAATTATCTAATGAACTTCTCTCAGTTGTACCATCCTTATATATTCTTGTATGGCTTACAGTTTTTAACCCTTAACTACGGAACATAGGTCAATATGACCTGAGTTATATTTGAAACTCTCGTAACTATAAAGTGTGTAGTCCTGCCCATTTCTTGATCCAAGTAACTGTTGGTTGCTTGTCGTTCGTTGGGTGTGGTGGTTGTTTTTATGACTTTACTTAGATATCGAAATACTGGGGTGGGTGGGTCAGTTTGACCCTTGATGAGCATAAGTGACAAAAAAAGCATGTACCCAGATGATCCTAAATTTGACAAGGACTATTATTGGTAATAGTTACACTAAAGTGTTTTTACATGTCAAAGATAAAAGTACAATTATAAAATATAAAAAGTAATTAGGTATAAAATACAAAAAAAAATACAATGAAAAGATCACAATATAACACTATTTTAAACTGTGATGTAAGTTTAGCCATTGATCGATTTCATTATATACTGAGTGATTGTTTAAATATGTATGTTCCTAAACTATTAATAACAAATAATTTTAAATTCCCAAAATAGTTCTCAACCGAGCTTCGAGACTATACTATAAAAAAGAAAGAGATGCATAAGCGCTACAAATCTAACAATTCATGTGAAGAATATATTAAATTTTGTGACTTACACACCCAATGTAAAGAACTCTCGAAAAAATGTTACAAAAATTACATAAGGGAAACTGAGGAAAGTATTCTTGATAATATCAAGGAATTTTGGTTTTATATTAGAGGCAAGAAAGAGCAAAATGACATCCCTCAAGTAATGACTTATAAAGGAACCACAATCTCGAGTGAACAGGGAATTGTGGATGCTTTTGCCGATCATTTTGCTTCTGTCTGTGGATGCAAACAATAATAATAATCTAAATCTTGTTCAGGGCGATGATCTGGCTGATATTAACATTTCTTCTGTTAGCGTAAACATTTCAAATGTTTTGATGAGCCTGGACAGTTTAGATCTGGGCAAGGGACTAGACCCTGATGGATTAACCCCAAGGTTTTTAAGGAACTGTTCTTTCTCACTGTCTAGACCATTCTGGCTAATCTTTAATAACTCCCTATCTAATGAAACTTTTCCTGAATGCTGGGAAACATCATATATTGTCCCTGTCTTCAAAATTTCTGGTAAAAAAAACTGTGTTTCTGAATATAGGCCAATATCTTAAATCTCGCTGATACCTAAAATAATGGAATCACTACTGACTGTTTTACTTGAGAATAATTTTAAAAATCATTATTTCCAACCAACATGGCTTTACCAAAGGAAGGTCTATAACAACAAACTTACTCTTATACACTGAATTTATTTCAAATTCTCTTGAGGTAGTGTTGTCGACTCCGTGAGTTGATCATACAATTCTTTTGAGTAAGCTTTTTAGATATGGGGTTCGGTTTCCCTTCTCTTTTAGTCGGACTCATACTTTTCAAAGCGAAAGCAGTTAGTTATAATCAATAATTATGTTTCAAAGCCAATAATAGTTACATCTGGTATTGCACAAGTTGCACACCTTGCTCCTTTGCTATTTAATATCTTTATTAATGATATTGGTACATGTTTCATGCACTCAAATTTTGTTTTATATGCTGATGATTTGAATATATTTAAAAAAGTCTGTGATATGAGTGATGTATCAGAATTACAAAGTGATATTGATAGGTTTTATTTATGGTGCAATAACAATAAGTTAACTTTAAATATTGTCAAATGGAAAAATATGTGATTTTGTAGGTCAATAAATATTAGAGAAAAGTTACTCAATTAACAAGCATAGCATTGAAAGTGTACAACTCATTAGAGATTGTATTTGGGTGTGTTTTTTGATAGCAAGCTTACTTTTGCTCAGCACATTGAAAGTGGTCACAATAAAGCTCTCAAAATGATAGGTTTTGTAAAAATAAACACAAAAGATTTCTCTAATGTCAACACCATTAAAATTTTGTACACCTCATTGGTGCGACCATACTTGGAAAATTGTATCAGTGTCTGGAGTCCATATTATCAAATTTATATCGATAAACTTGATTCAGTCCAAAGAAAATTTTTAAGATATATCGCTTATAAGAGACATATTGGTGTAGAGAACATTAATTTTACAAATTTAGAAAATGATCTAAGACTGAATAGTATAAGAAAACGAAGAGAATGTAACAACATCTTATTATGCTACAAAATTCTCAGTGGAATAATTAATAGTCCTGAGCTTTTGAATTTAATTCAGGTACATGTACCATCTAGACCACTAAGGGACTCTAGAACTTTTGAATTAAGGCAGCACCGAACTCTGAATGGTGAAAACTCACCGATCAATAGTATAATGAAAAATGGCAATAAATTTGGGCGTGATTTTTTCGGTATGGTGGTAGAATCTTTTAAACATTATTTAAAATTCTCTTACTAGTATAATTGATATATTCATTCATAAATTTTACCATTTTAATAATGACCAACTTTAATGTTTTTCATTATCAAGTTTGTGATTAACTTAGTTTGTAGTTACCTACTTGTTTGTTGTAATTTTGTAATATCTTATATTATATTTTATTTTATTTATTTATTTATTTATTTATATTTCAACGGGCTGACGCTTAATTACAATGATATAAAATAAAAAATAAAAAAGTAAAGTAATAAGATAACATACAATGTATCATTTAACCTAAATAATAATAGAATATAATGACTGTTTAATATACATTTATAGTAAACACGAATACAAGTACATACATAAATGTGGGGAATAAGTGTTGGACTTAAATTAAAATAGATTTGCTTTCATGATAAGTTGTGGTCTAACATTTTAAGAAATGAAGAGGGACGAGAAAAGAAATCTATTAGAGGAAGGCTGTTGGCCAATTTAGATGCCCTAGATATAAAATTATTAAAACCATAATTTGTACGGTGAACGGTAACATGAAAACTAGTCTGAGAGCGGGTTACTCTAGGGGAAATGTGGAGACCAATATTAGACAGAAGGTAAGGTACATCAACATTGCTGTTGAGTATATTATACATTGAAAAGAAGGGGGCCAAGGTGGGAACCCTGTGGGACGCCTGAAGAGCATTTGATTTCATAAGACTGGAAATTACCAATCTTCACTATTTGAAGTTGTTCCGAAAGATAGCTCTCCAGCCAGTCCAGAGCACCACCAAGTCCCACCATACGAAGCTTGTAGACCAAGACACTGTGAGGGACCTTGTCAAAGGCCTTGGAGAAATCCATGTAGATGACGTCGATCTGGTCACCCTTCTCCAGGTAGTCGCCATGATTAGATTTAGAATATTACTGAACAAATGGGCCTGTATTAGGTCCCGTTTATGAATAAATAAATAGATAAATAAACATGTACAACTACATAAAACAAATTAAATATAACAAACTCAATACCAGAAAGCAACAAAAATAATACTAACAATTATAAAATCCCTGGAACTAAATGAAGTCATCAAAATTAATATGGAAATATTCCTCAAAAGAGTAAAATGATTTGGCTTTCAAATAATCTCTAACCCATGTACAAAACATTTTCTCTTCAAGTCACCTGATGTGCAAAGGCAAAACATTATAAAATGTGCACCATAATAGTCAGCACCCCGAGTTCTTCCTAGTCTGTGGAAACCAGGTACAATATTAGCATTGTTATGGGTGAAATAGGAATGTACAGAACTAAGACACACGGCAAGGTAAATATGTGTTGTTCTGAAAAGCAATGGCGACAACAATCACGGAAGCGCAGACCATTATACGCACACACCTTCTCTGCAATAAGATATGTAATTTTTGACAGCTCTGACGCAACTTTCTCAAAATGACTCACCTAAGTTAAACCGTAGTCAAGGTACACTCCAAGAAATTTGACAGGGTCATTCAGAGGTAGATTTGGGCTAGTATTTCTCAATGTAAAATTAAGATTTTGTGTCTTGTCGTCATTAGGACTAAGCCTATTAGCTAAAAACCAATCTCGAATTCCCAAGTGAGCAACAGAGATGATATTTTCAATTTGAGTCTAGGGTATATCGTGGTAGATCATTAAACTCAAACTCAAAATATGCCTTATTGTCTATAAACGTAACAATTGTTGTTGACAAAGCTTGAAATTAGTCTATAAATAAAATAAAAGCAAAAAGGGCTGCAAACACAAAAGATACAGCCTTGAACCAATAAAATCTTAATAACTAGTAAATAAGAACTAACAAAGAAATATAAACTAACAAGAACGAATAAGAACACTAATACAAATAAAAAACCAGCAACACAATATAGAACAAACAATACATACCTTTTATCAACAAAGAAACGAAAACAGTTACTAATTCAAATACAATTATAATTATCACCTAGGTATTCTTCCAGTCAATAATATGCTTTAGTAATAAGGAATATCTTAACTTTTTTTCTAAAAACAGAGTACATTTTGACTTTGCGAAGCTTAACTGGCAGTTTGTTGAATAATTTTTTACTATTGTAAAATATAGTTTTTTGTTAATGCCAAGGAAGGGATTGGTAGACTGATATTATAATTTGTGTAGAAAATTTTTTATGCATGAGGCAAACTGTCTCCAAAATATAAATGCCTGCTAGGGTAAGGATCTTTTCAGAAATAAAAGCTGGCTTGCATGAGTCACTCAGTCTAAGGCAACAGAGGTATCTAATAGCACGCTTCTGCAGACGAATTAATATATATAAGAAATAATAAGGGACCCAAAACTGGTCCCTAGGGCACCACGTGTCGTACAAGCTGTACACTGGTAAAATTTCTGTTAAATAGTACATATTGTGCCCGCTCAGATAAATAGGATTTAATAAGAGCCACACTATCAGAATGAAAATTATAAAATACTAGTTTTTGTAGAAGTATATCAAAATCCCCACAATCAAATGCCTTTGAATGAGGCATAGGTATCCAGCCCCTCTCCATTCCCTCAGAAACACACCCAATTAGGCTGTTTATAGCCAGGGTTGTTGATTTATTGTTTCTGAATCCAAACTGCCGCTATGTGAACAGCTTGTTAATCTCAAAATATGAATGTATTTGATCCTGAAAGTGATTCAAAAATTTTTGGCAGTAAGGATATTGGATGACAGTTTGATTGATCAACTGAGCCTATTTTTATAAATGGGTATAACCTTAGCCACCTTCAAAGCAGTTGGAAAGATGTTCTCTGAAATACTATTGTTTATGAGGTTGGTCAATGGGTAGACAATTATATTTTTTAAAGTTTTAATTATTTTAGTGCTAAGCTCATAACAATCCTTCCTTTTACTATTTTTTAAAGAAGATATTTTGTCTCTGACCATATATATTATGGGGACAAATTTAAGAGACTCAGTGTTAAGGTTAAATCTGCCCTCCAAATATTCATCAAAAGAATTATTAGGATGTGGCAATTTATCTATTAGGTTTTCTGCTACATTTACAAAAAAGTTGTTACACATTTCAGCATTGAGGTTGTTAGTTTGATTTGATGAATGATTACAACTTGACTGTAATTTCATGAGATTCCACATAGCAGTCTGTTTATTTGTTGACGTATCAATATAGTTGTCATTAGCCGCCATTTTACCTGCAGATTCTTCCAATTTATAATGTTTTCTATAATCACTTACAATTTTTAAATGAATCAAAATGGAGTCTTTTTTGTTAACAAGACTTAACATCTTAAGTCTCTTCCTCATGGGGAAGGTAGACTCTATTAAACTTGTAATTATGTCAGTGAAAATTTGAAACTTCTGATCAGCAGTCCTCCCGCAGGCAACCACAGAGCTCCAATCAAGTAACTCCATGTTATACATATTGAAAAGACCTTCTTCAGTTATTGGTAAATAGGTAACTCTGTTGGTCCCCACCATGCAGGGAGATGTCAGATGGCAAGCAAAAACAACCCTCTGGATGATCTGACAATGCACACAGATCATAGGGCTGAACATTGAATCAGTCAGATGAAAGATTAGTGTAAACATTCTCAAGACAAGTATTACCTCTAGTGGGGAAATCCACTGTTAGATACACAACATAGGATTGTTGAGAGATAATACTTGTTGATCCCTCCTGAAAATGAACATTAAAATCACCTGTAAATATTATAGTGTTGGCGAAATTAATTACTTCAAAAACAGATGTTAAAATATCTAAAATATTTTTTAAATCTCCACTGGGTGATCTATATACAGTAATTAGCTGTATATGTAAATCTTAAGAAAAATTCCAGTTACTTCACATTGAGTCTCTTCGGATAATTAAGTTATGTTTGTGGAGACTGTGTTAAGATTATATCAAGATGATGAAGAGGAGACAAGTGATATTGACCCAATTCATACGCAGTGATTGCTGCTGAAATATTCACAAAAATTGTATATAATGTAATGGATGTACAACAAGATATGTAAAAAAATTAAATGTGCCAAAGTGCCTTGTTATTTTTTATATTTATTTTTTTTTCTAGTTTTGTTACTTTTTTACAAGTTGAAAAACAAAAATATGAGTTATTAGTTTTAAATTACATTTTTTTTTATATATAAGGGAGATAGCAGTTCTGTCTGGAGTGCCCCAGGGTTCACATATTGGACCCGTGTTTTCCCTTTTTATAAACGATATCACATCCTGTTTTAATTTCTCACAGTGTCTGCTTTACGCCGACGATCTTAAATTCTTTTCCACCATCGATAGCACCTCTGCGTCATGCAATATCCAAGCCGACCTCGACCGCTTAGCTTCTTGGTGTAACAGAAATTGTCTACAGCTTAATGTTAAGAAATGCAAACGGATGACCTTTCATAGATGTCGGAATCCCGTAATTACTGAATACTCGCTACACAACACTACTAGATTCTGTGTCGTCTTTTAATGATCTCGGGGTCATATTCGATTCCGAACTCACATTCAACTTGCACTTAGACCATATTATCGCCAAAGCATTCAAGATGGTAAGATTTATTAAACGTAACACTAAACATATGAATGATACCCGTGTTCTAACTATGCTATACAACTGTCTCGTGCGCAGTATATTGGAGTACTGCAGCATCATATGGTGGCCAATTTACCAGCATCATATTGCTAGGGCAGAAAGAGTTCAGGGAAAGTTTGCGAAGTACTTGCTCTACAAACATCATGTTCCATATGACGACCTATCACGAGAAACAAGACTTCAGCTGTGTGGGCTTAAATCGCTTGAAGATCGCCGAAAAGGCCAATCTTTTCTTTTTCTTTTTAAATTGCTAAGAGGTCAAATGGACTGTGAAGAAATTCTAACAGAGATCTATCTTCGAATTCCTTCCCGACGAACGCGACAACAAGAGCTATTTTTTCAAAGAAGACACAGAACAAATTACGGACGGAGAACCATTGCGGACCGCCTTGTGTATACATATAATGTCTACTTCTTTAACATTGACTTGTTCTTTGTTAGTCTTGCTGGATTAAAACAATTATTATCCTGTTAACCTTTTGACCTGTGCTTTTTCATTTTACTCTATTTGTCTTCTTTTTGTTCTGTAGTCTAGGACATTTTATAGTACTACTTGGATCTTTTAATCTGTAACGTACTTAACAATAAATAAATAAATAAATAAATAAATAAATAAATATAAGTATTTTAAGGCATGCATTCCAAAACACTTTTTTTATTGACTAGTTCTAAGAAATCATTCATGTTTCGACACTGTTTTTTTTCATATTGAAAATTTATATGGAATAAAAAAGCATTTGATCTACAATTACTTTGTGCTATTTGGAATTGGACCAAAATTATTCATTTTGGTATAACTTAATTTTTAAATCAGACTTTTGATCAGCTGGTTAAAGCAGATGGCGGATGTAATAAACATAATCCCAACATACCAAAATTACTGATATTTGTTAATACTTACTCAAAAAAACTGTAGATGCCTTAGAGATTTTTTTTATTAACAATAAACTCTATTCATCAGCAGTAATTTGTGATGTTAAAATGCAGAGGTGGGTAAAAATACAATCTTATATTTAGGTAAAGGAATATATCATTTGAATGGGGGAAGTGCAATTTTCATCAGGAATGGGATAGTATCTGAGATGAAAAGAGACATCAATGAGTTGTCATCCGAGCAACATTGTGAACAGTCAGCTGTGCAACTTTCAAACTCGCATCAGTATAGTGACAGTGTATAGATCGCCAAATGGAGACTTCTATAAATTTATGAATATAATAACTTGCATGTTTCAGAAGCTAAATGAAAAGCCTTGTAAAGAAATTGTTATTGGTGATTTTAACATTAAATTCTTCTCACAAAAAAGAAGCTTTTTAGATTTGTATAACTTGGCTTTGTCTTTTAGCTTCAGAATAACACTTTCTGAAAAAACGAGTATAGACAATATTTTAGTGAATATGGGTGATTTTCCAACTCAGATTCAAAACTTGTCTTTGTCCGATCATAATTCTATTGAGATTGATGTAAAATATTTAAACAAATTAAAAACACAATTTCTTATAGTCCGATCTCTGAAATGGGTTTGGTGTCTATTTGACCTGGTTCAGGCAATGAATTTTGACTTTATTTACAATCCAATGATTCATTTGAACAACAGATGTGAAGTTTTTGTTGGTACTGCTGACAGGTCATTCCCTTAAAGGGCAGAATTAGATATGGTAGAACCAACATATACTGGTTCACCCCTGAACCCACGAAAATGAGATAGAAACTAGGCTTTACCCACTCTTTTTAGAAAATGTACACCACACTACCTAATAAGAAAATATTTCACGATGTGAGAATTGAATATCGAAAAAATATTGATATTGCAAAAAAGCAATCTAAAATGAATTATATTAAGTCTAAAAGTAATAACCCCAAAGCCTTATGGGTTGTTCTCAACAATGTTTTCGAAAAAAAAATCAGAAAAACTGTTCTCTTCCTCTTTAAACTCATCTGACTTCAACTCTTTCTTCTCAAACAGCAAGTCGAGTCATTATAAATCTTTCAAAAAATAACAGTAACCATTTTACCAGTTACTTAAAGAATAAATCCACACCCTCAAGGTTTCCTTTTTCTAGAAAACTGTAATTGTAATGATATCTATGGCATTAATGTAAAAATATTAAAATATATTAAACATCGTGTTATTAATCCCCTAACAAAACTCTCAAATGCATTCAAACAGAAATATTCCCTGCAGCTCTAAAAATGTCTAAAATAATACCACTGCACAAGGAAGATGATATAGATCACCTAGAGAACTCTAGACCAATATTCATTATAACCTTGATTGGAAAAATTATAGAGAAAATCCTTGCAGACCAGATTTATAATTACTTTGAGAGTAATAATATATAACACTCCAAGTCTCAATCTTATGCAGGCTTATCTAACTTGCAGAAAACAGACAGTGTTTTTTAATAACAAATTGTCAGACTTCAAGTAGAGTACTAGTGGTGTCCCGCAAGGCTCTGTTTTGGGTCCGGTGCTCTTCATCATTTATATCATTGATTATCTCTGAGGGGGTACTGGACGCTGATCTGAATGAGACTATGGTGGGAATTAATGACATACAGTCAATGATCTCTGAGTGGTTCAAATGTAATCAACTTCACCTCCAAATTTCAACAATATTGCTTACTCGGTAAGATTTCTTGTGGTTAACCTTGATACTCGGTTGACATGGGAATACTAACTTTGGTCCTTGTCGAGGAGACTGTCTAGTGCAGTCTACTGTTTGGGAAACTTTTTGTAAAGCTGCAGAATGTGCTATGTCATTTTGGCACGGGGCCACTCGGCACATGCAGACTTCCTTTTTGACTTGTATATAATGCAAGATTTTTTATTTTGTTAAATATAAAATAGTCAAACAACAAAGAAAATGTGGATAAATAATTGTTTTGTAAATAATTTTTTAGAGGAAAAACTTAAATTTATACTTGTTGTTTTTAAGTATCTATTTCTACCTATAATTTTTCAAATTATGTTTTTCGAAGTGTGAATTAAATTTGTGTTTATTATGAACTTTTCTTCCTAAATATTCAATAGAATTGTCTATTTCTAATTTTGAACCCTCAATTACAATAATTACTTTGTGATAATCTATTTTTTCCTAAAACAACGCATTTTCTTTTTGTAACATTGAATTTATTTACTTTAAGCCGTTTTGAACATAATAAAAATGTATATACAGAATATAGCAAAATATTGTCTTATCTCTCCGGACGATGTCAGAGTGTCAGGTTGCATGAGGTTGATTCTATTAAACGAGAAATTATTTCGGGAGTACCTCAGGGTTCTGTTCTAGGACCAATTTTATTTCTTGTCTATATAAATGATCTAGCGTCACTGAAAATCGAGGGTGAATTCACAATTTTTGCTGATGGTACCTCAGTTTGGTGGCATTCCAGGAATCCTGAGGGGATAACTCATGCAATCGCAAATGATGTTGAACAAATTAAAAGGTGGTGTGATGCTAATCGCCTTTCTTTCAACATTTCTAAGACCAACATTATTCATTTTGGGTGTTCGCTTGATGATGTCTATCTTGATAATGAACAGATTTTGATAAAATCTAATAAATGCAGAACTCCCAAACGATGCTAGGATATCCAGAGTGGGTAGATACGATCATAACAAAAGAAGGCCACTAAGGATTAGTCTGGCTAGTAGACAGGAGGCTCTCCGAGTTCTGAAAAGGAAGTCTACTCTGGAACAGCTGAGA
The DNA here is from genome assembly GCA_030620095.1 of Kuschelorhynchus macadamiae. Taxonomy (NCBI): domain Eukaryota; kingdom Metazoa; phylum Arthropoda; class Insecta; order Coleoptera; family Curculionidae; genus Kuschelorhynchus; species Kuschelorhynchus macadamiae. The sequence goes on along the minus strand of JAUTXW010001141.1, from coordinate 1,718,858 downwards.
ACTGGAGTCTACATGAAGAGTGACCAAACAGCGTCACAGAGACAGTATCTAAAGGAAATCATGACTGAACTGGAAAAGCGTAAAGGAACTGGCGAGACAGACATCAAAGTCAAATATATAAAAGGGGTTCCAAAAATTATAAAATTAATCAACGATAATCAGTCTGTTCATGCAGCCACACCTAATCAAAAAAACTCGCAGGAAGAAGAGCAGAGAGCACTCCCCAAATAGTGGAAGTGATGTTTCTATATACAAATGCTGATGCCCTACTAACCAAGATAGACGAGCTTCGGGTCATTGCTCTGAGGGATAAGCCAACAATTATATTAATATGTGAAACATGGCTCTGCGAACAAGTTGGTGATGCCCTCTTGGATATCGACGGTTACAGGTTGTTTCGGGTTGACCGGAAAAACAAAAAAGGCAGAGGAATTTGTGCCTACATTAAAAATAAACTAAACAACACGAAAATAGTTGCTTCTCCTGTCACTGAAATAACTATTTCACCTCCTACAGAGCACCTATGGTTGTCCATTGCTATTGATACAATCAGTTTCACAGTTGCCTGTATATATAGACCTGGCTACACAACGGACCATGAAAATAAGTATCTGATCGACAACCTTATGGCTGCATTTAACACTAATTCACCCTGCTTTGTGTTTGGTGATTTCAATTTTCCAGAGATTGATTGGGCTACACTTTGCTTGAATTCAAACTCTGTACAAGCTCTTGATTTTATCAGAAACTACAATGAAATGAACGCAGTTCAGCTTATTACGTTCCCCACCAGATTTAGAAATGACCAGCACTCTCTTTTGGATCTTCTACTGGTTAGTGATGGGAAGCTGATATCCCACATTTCAGAAAATCCTCCACTTGGCAAAAGTGACCATATTGTTGTGGGAGCAACTACACAGCTAACATTAAGAAAAAAACCAACCCACAAAGTACTGAAAAGAAATTTCTGGAAAGCAAACTATCCGGAAATTAATAGTTTTATCTCTGAAAACTTGCAGAACAACATACATGGTGACATCGTAGAATGCTACAATACCATCAACCATTGCATTGAGAATTACATTCCCCTCAGAGAAACCAAGATTAATCCACAAAAACCTTGCCTGAATCAGCGAATTTTTGCAGCTATCAAAAACAAACGGAATCTATGGGACATCTATGCTAAAAATAAATGCACTGCAAATTATGATAAGTACAAAACAGCAAATAACAAGGTAGAAACCATAATAGAGGAGGCCAGGAGAAGGTACGAAAATGATATAGCTGCAGCTAACAACAACAAAAGCTTTTACACCTACGTTAACAGATGCCTGAATTCCAGACTATCAAACTTTACACTTAAGGATCCCACAACTGCTGAAATGGTCCAAGACCCACTACTAATATCTGAAATGTTCGCTGAGCAGTTTAGTGGGGTTTTCACGGCTGAACCTGATGGGGCACTATCGGATCTTCCTAACGAGACCTGTGTTGCTGACTCTCTGAGCAATATCGATTTCACCCCGCAGAAAGTGTCAGAGGCAATTCACTCCCTCCAAAGCAATGCCTCTCCAGGTCAGGATGGTATTCCACCAGTATTTTTAAAAGAGTGTTCCGCTACCTTGGCTGTCCCGCTGGCATCGGCAATGTCTAACTCTCTTATGACTGGTTGTGTCCCCAATCTATGGACAAATGCCATAGTCACCCCAATTTTCAAGAAGGGCGACCGTTTTCGTGCAGAAAATTACCGACCGATCAGCCTAACATCCACACTTTCGAAATGCATGGAAAAAATAATAGTAAAAGAACTGTCAAGCTCTCTTGTCCTAAATGGTGTAATACCAGAAACACAACATGGGTTTCTACCAAAACGGTCAATTGACACCAACCTTCTCACTTGTGTAAATGATTGGACGCTGCAACATGATACTGGACGTCCGACGGACACCATTTACCTCGACGTTGAGAAAGCATTCGATAAAGTACCATTCAGAAGATTGCAGCATAAACTCGAACATTACGGCGTCAGGGGAGCATTGCTTCATTGGATCGGAAACTTTCTTGCCAAACGTCAATATCAGGTCAGAATTGATGGAGCAGTTTCAACAAGCAGAGAGGTGAGAAGTGGAGTTCCGCAGGGCTCAGTTCTCGGACCCCTCCTTTTCTTGGTCTACGTGAGTGACATGCCAGAAAACATCAAGTCGAAAATATGCTTTTTCGCGGACGACACCAAGCTGTACTGTGATCCATCAATCAATCGTCAGATGCTCCAAACTGACCTTCACCGAATAGAAAACTGGACCAAGTCATGGCTTAGGTCCCTCAATGTGGATAAGTGTACAGTTCTCCATATTGGCCCCAAGAATCCACTGCACAGTTATACTATGATGGGTCAACCCTTGAAGGTGGTTGATCAACAAAAAGACCTTGGAGTCTTTATAACCACTGATCTCAAATGGGAGAGCCACATTGCAAAAATTGTCAAAAAAGCCAACTCAATGATTTTTTTTTATCAGAAGAGCTTTTAAAGATCACTCTGCTGACACAATTTTGCGTCTGTATAAAACCTATATCAGACCAATACTGGAATTTGCTGTAAGCACATGGAACCCATACTATGTAAAAGATATTGAGCTGCTTGAACGGATCCAGCGACGGATAACCAAGATTCCACCTGAACTAAAGATGCTGTCCTATGAGGATCGTTGCTCTCGTCTGAACCTATCAACTCTTCGAGAGTGAAGGCAGCGAGGCGATCTTATACAGGTCCACAAAATATTATCTGGGTACTACAGTGTCCCGATTGCCTTCCTTCAGATTGCTGACCACACAAATCTCAGAGGCCACAGCAAGAAACTCATTAAAGAAAAATGCTCCAAGCTCTACCGCAGAAACTTTTTTACAAATCGCATAGTTTATGTTTGGAACAGACTTGATCAGAGAACAGTAGATGCCTCTACAGACAACTCCTTCAAGAACCGCAAGAATTAGACAACAACAGTGCACAGTCTAACTTCAAAAGTAAAATAGACTCATAGCGGTTTCATCGGCACTTTGCCGCCTACCGTCTTTAATTAATAATAATAAAAATAATAATAATAATTAAATTTTTGGGCGTAGCCATAGACACTAAGTTAACTTTTAAGGATCATATTTTGAATGTATGCAATAGTCTGGCATCGGGATGTTATGCCTTGAGATTTGTATCGAACGAGTTGGATGAACACATTGCGAAATCAGTGTATTCGGCCTTAATAGAATCCCATTTGCGTTATGGGGTCTGCTTCTGGGGTAATTCGAGCCAATATCTGATCAAAAAAATCAAAAAATCAAAATCTTTATTTCATACCTGCTTAACAGCAGCCATTGCTTAACAGCAGCCATAAGAAAGAAAGCAAAATGAATTCAGGCTTTAGTGCAGTTTTAATAATTATTTAGTGTATTTTAATTCAATGTTTTGTATTTGATATTTACGTTTTTGATCTAGTATGTTTTATATTTATTAAGTGTGTCTGTATGTACATATTAGGTATTTCTTAGTATGTATTTTATTGAACTACTTGGTGACATGTGTATTAAAATGTATTTTTTCTTGTGATTAGTGAACATAAATAAATAAATAAAACCTCAAGTTTTGTGCCAAAGTAGTGTTAGAATGTTTTATATATAGTAAAGCGTCATCGAGAAACATTTGAATATGACAATATTTAAAAACTGAAAAATATTATTTATATTTAAAATAAATAATAATGGCCTCAAAATACTACTTGGTAGAGCACCATTGATGTTATCACTAATTTTAGAAGAAAATATACTGTTAATTTTGTATTTTGTGTTACCCTTATCCTGTATTGTAACTTTTATAATAGCTCTGATTGGCTTCAGAGGCTTGTTTAAAATCCAAAAATACTGTAATGTCATATTCATAACACATAGTATCATTGTGTGATACCTAAGGTATTTGAAAGTAGTCAATGCTCAATTTTGATTAATGTGCAATTTGGATTTTAACCTCGTATGTCGGTTGAGACTAATTTACTTACCCATGTTGATTAGCTGACTGATGCCTTGTAGAGTGGCTGTCAAGTCAATACAGTTTACACCGATCTCTCCAAGGCATTTAACAGAGTGTCTCATGATGTTACTGCAAAAACTTAATTTGACTGAGCCTGATGGACAATTTTTATCATAGCTTGAAAGTTATTTAACTGATACGGGCTCATAGCCAGGGGGTCCTAGGGGTCTTTATTCCTCGACCTTCCCTCCCCCAAAAACTTTCAAAATATATTGATATAGGCATATTTCTGAATGTTACACTCAACCAGTTTCAACTCTGCAGATGATTCGAAGCTGTCAAACTGAATTTCCAGCATTGATAATTGTGATAAGCTGCAGTTCGATCTAACTAACTTCACTGATTGCTGCAAAAATGGAAACACACATAACCCTTCAAAATGCAAAGCAATATTATTTTATCTTTCCAAAAAATAAATCAATTACAACTATTACATTGGAGGAGAATCTCTTGAAAATATGCATTAATCTAGTATTTAAGCATGCTTTGTACCTTATTTTGTGTAATTGGGCATAAGCCTGGTGACAAAGATTAAATAAATTATTTTCTATATTCTATGGCAATATATAATTAATAAGTAATTTAGACTAATCAATCTAGTAGCTCTAAGAGGAAAATATATGTTAATATGGAAGATTAAACTTATTAGCTTGACATTGAATCACAATATGTTCGATATAAATTTTAATTGATTTTTCAAAATTTAGGGAGATAAAGTACACTGGTTAGGATGTGCTATTTATGTAGCTTCTCAAGGGGTCGAAACACCAACTTTGGACAATTTGTCAGTGGTTAGAGGAATGGGATTAAATTTGACAAGCCTGTTGAGACACAGCAACTTAAGGTAAGTGTTCTTAATTGGTATATTTGTTATATTGAATTTGTTGAAGCCTATGTCTCTAAGAAAGTAGTGTGGTAAATACTCTCTCGATCCTATACTTACTTTGAGTCGGTGACTGGGAATTTTTAAATATCCTTTACATTGCTGTAGACAGGTTTGACCATAAGTGTCTATCTAGATTTCCATTTTACTACCCAAAGAAAAGTATTAGTCTTATTTAGAGACAAAAACGAAGCTTATAAGTACAAGAGATTCAAACCAGTGGAAGATGAGTATACATATATTTAAAATCAAAACTGTCTATAAGGATGGATTATATGAGACTTTTATAAATTCAAATCAGCAGAATTGGTTATCCTGGGGAAATAGTTTACAAGTTTCATTAACAGATTCAAAAAATGTTGCTGTTCTTTTTGCAGATTATTTTCAGTCTCTCTATAAACAGGGTGTCCCAGAATCTAGATGGATAGATAGATAGATATTTCATGAAACTACAATAATAAAATTGTTCACACAAGTCAAATTATTAATAATAGTAATCTATGATTGATAATATCAATAATAATAATAATATGTGATTTAAAACATTACCACCTACTTACTGCTAATATTTAACAACAGTTTAAAGTATCAACATTAGTATTCAGTTTAAAATAACATTAATTCTAGATTTGTATTTAAAATCTCGTCCAAACCTCTCTTTTGAACCCAACAATATTAAGCTGTTTTATATTTGTTGGAACTTTACTATATAATTTTATGCCAATATATTCAATCTTGACACTTCGTCAGTCTACACTTTTGAGTAGTCAGATCATGCTTACCCCTTGTATCGTAATTATGAATTTCTTTCTGGGAAAAGAAGTTGTTTTCATTTTTTGTCATATGAAGTAGACACTAAGATGTATTGAGAGTTCTGATTGGCTAACCACTTTTCAAACAAGGAGACAGCATAAATCAGCTGAAAATAGCTGCTTTCCAATTGGAGGAAAAGAATAAAACCCTTTTAGCCGAAAAAGATAGATTGTCACTTGAATTAAGTAAGATAAAAAATGATTATGAGGAGTTTGTAGAAATTAACTGCACCATGGTAGAAACTATTAGATCACTGGAAATTCATAACAAATTGGTTTCTACTGTACTAAAAATAAAGAAGATTTTTTGCTAAAGCAAGTTCATGTTTATCAGCCTAAGCCTCCATTTGTAATACATGCAGATAACCTGGTAAGCCATGATTCTTTGAAGCTTTTAAGCGTTAGAGTTAAGATAAAAGTTAAACTTTTTGGGGACCATAGTGGTGGTAATTGTGCTGGTGCATTGAGAAATTTACTGAACTGTGATGAATATGAAGTAGAAGGAATAATTAAACCTGGGGAGATTGAAAGGACTGTTACATCCTGTATTGGTGAAATGACAGATATAGAATATTTTTGGATTTGACCTTTTTATAATTTCTTCGCAAAATAGCTTTAAAATCACTACTGAACATAGGTAAAATAGCCAATTTGATTGTTTATATTTGTGGGTGATATAATAATAAATTTTTATCAATCATCAAAAGGGAGTTGTTTCTTTATGTAAGTCATCTGAATACATCTTGTATAATCAATATTCTCAAAGAATTGTCTGTACCACCTTTCGAAGTTGTCATCTAATTTTCAAAAAAAGAAGCATCTGGAAATCGATATTGAGGATTACCATTCTCCACAAGTTCTAGACTTGGATTTACACAGGGGAACTCTTATAAAACTCAATCAATCAAAATATGCTTTATTGTCATTAAAATATAAGAAACATTTGTTCACAACAACATTTATATTAGAGAACCCAAGACTTATAAACAGGGAATGTCGATAATAAATGAAACAATGAATATAAAGATCTTAAAAAAAACAGTAAACAATTCAAAAGACAGTAAAAAAAATAGGTAAATGAGCATTATATTAAAAACTATATACAATAACACATCATAAATATAAAACACGTTGTAAAAAAACAATAACGACAAATTAAAATAAATAAAAAAACTAAAAACAACGCAGAATGGAGAGAGTTCCTAAAAAGTATCATTATAGATTTCCCCCAACTCATAATATCCCTCAGCGAACAAAATTCTTACAGAATTCTGAAAGGTTTTTGTGCCTAGCGAATCGGGAAGTGGTTATAGATTTTCCTACTTTCATAAAGAATGGAGCTAGGAGTTAGAGCTGAAGTAGGGGTTGGCAAATGCAAATCTTATGCACCTCGGGTGTTATGCCCATGCCGATGCACAGGAAAACTTCCCCTGTACTTGTGAACCATGCAGACCGTCTGAAGAGTAAAAAAAGATGTTAATGTTAAAATTTTATTGCTGAGCGGCCTGCAAGATTCTCTGCTTTTGGCTTTGCACAAGCTTCTGGTAGCTTGTTTCTGGAGCATATATAGTGTGGTCAAGAGGTAATTGCTGTAGTTTCCCCAGAATGCAATGCCATACCATAAGTGCGACTTTATTAAAGAGTGATAAAGTGTTAAACCATCCTGGCAGCACTGAATCCGACCTCGGAAGTAACACAACGGATAGCGAAGCACCCGGTAGCGATCTTTTTACTAATAGACTTAATGTGTTGTATAAATTGTAGGTCACTGTCTATGTTTACGCCGAGAAACTTTGACACTGATGGGTTGCTCAGTAGCACACAATCCACAACAACATCAGCCACCATGCATTTAAATCCCACAAGGCAAGTTTTACCAGCGTTCAGGGTTAAGAAGTTGGAAACACACCACTCCTTAATGACAAAAGGATCACGTGATATGGTCTCTCTTAACGAGTCCAAATTAGGATGGTTCCAAGTTATTGAGGTGTCATCGGCAAATAAGTTAATTCGGCCATGAATATCAACAAAAGCTAAATCATTGGAACTCCCCACTCAACATCAGGAGACGTGCACGAGGCTAAAGTTAACCAGGATTCTCTGATAGTGGCCAGTAAGAAATGTTCCAAACCATTCCAGAACCCTGCCCTTGAAGCCATACACTGCAAGCTTTTGAAGGAGCAAACTCTGACTTACACAGTCAAACGCTTTTGACAAGTCACAAAAAACCGCGGCAACTGAGTGGTGCGCATTGATCCCTTGATAAATATCCTCCAAGAAGCTGAATATAGCAGTGCTGGATTGAAAGGCAAATTGACTAGGATGGACGATTTTATTACGCTCCAAAAAGAGCAGCATGCGAGCTTTGACAAGTCGCTCAATAATATTGATAAGTCAGAAAATTTCTGAGGTTGCTTCATTTATTAGTATTAATAAATATAATGATTTGATTATTGAAAAAGACTTCGAGTTTTCTATTGCATTTTGTAAAGTTTTAAATTTGTATATCTTCTGCCTGTATAGATCTCCCAGTAGTAGCGTAAAGGTACTTGATTTCCTCCTAAATCGCAACTATTATAGTCGAATGCGGTCTTATCGTGCGGGTCCAAAGGTCAACAACATTATGAATCGAATCAGAAAACACAGTGAATACCAAAATGTTGTGTGAATCTTTTATCGAGCTATTAAATCTCAATGGGCTATTTACAAATATACAGGAAAAAAGAAAATAGTTTTTTTTATTATATTACGCAATATTATTAAGATAGCCACTTAATATTATTTTATATATTAAATGCCGAGGGACTAAATAAGAAAATTCGCTAAATATGTATTTGGTTAAAATTTTTTGGTTGGCAAAAACAAAAATACACAAAATGGCAAGCGCCTTAATAAAGTCGAAAGGCGATTCGAATCAGTGGAACAATCAGGATATGTTCTGTTTATACAGCCACTTAATGAAATGAGATTTTTTTATCAATCATCAAACCACTTTTCAGTGTCATTTATTTAAATACGGCCCACCCCTGTGCAAAGAAAACTTGTTTTTTTTTTTGTATTGTGATAACAAAAGAAAAAATATTTTGCAAAAATATTATACACTTTTGTTAAAAACACAAGATAATTAGTTATTACTTACAGATCTTTACGTTTAAGGGCCCCTAGATGCCGGAAAACATGTTTTTTCAATTTCGTCTGTCTGTAGGTATGTATGTCCGTCAGTCTCTGTTCGCGGCATAGCTAAAAAACTACTTATTCGATATTTTCAAATTTCAGTCTAAAATTAAGGGCCATGCATGCGAAAACTACAGGCTATATATATATATATATATATATATATATATATATATATATATATATATATATATATATATATATATATATATATATATATATATATATATATATATATATATATATATATATATATATATATATATATATATATATATATATATATATATATATATATATATATATATATATATATATATATATATATATATATATATATATATATATATATATATATATATATATATATATATATATATATATATATATATATATATATATATATATATATATATATATATATATATATATATATATATATATATATATATATATATATATATATATATATATATTTATGTATATATATATATATATTTATATATATATATATATATATATATATAGAGCCTGTATTTTTCGTTAGCCCCGAGTTTCTGGTAAACCGATTTTACCGATTTTTATATATCAAATTTTGTCTTATAATTAATAAAAAAATATACTTATTTTTTAATATATTATAATAAACACGCTTTAAAATTGGAACAAGTATTCTATAATTATTTATTTATTGCCTACAAAATTACAAATGTACTAAAAAAGTAAGCAAAGAAATGGTGTCAAATCTAATAAAAAAATTTTTAAATTAACTGGCTAATATCCAGGAGCCAGTGGCAAAATCTCTGAGAATCGGTATAAGGAATGCAGAAGAAAACTTGTGCATGAAAAAAAAAATAATTTACTTCCGAAGGAGATTAAGAAATGTACATACACGAAAAAATCCAAAGGCAAAAGATTTAAGTTACAATGGAAAAATGGATATTCATAATGCAAGTTATGATTTATACATATCAAATACTAATATAATCCTTCAGAAACTTTTTAATATTATAGACTAAAAAATATCGTCATCACTTAAAAAGTCCTCATCTTCTGAGTCGTCCTCAAATGGCCCAATGATCATTGGTGCTATTTCGACATCTAGAACTCGTTCTCGATTCCACCAATCCTATATTGATTTCTCCGTATGTTCCATAGATTACTTCCAGTACTCCGGGGTAATATAATTTAATAAATCTTGCCAAACAATTTGCACTTCATCTGATGTAAGACCATCGTTCACTTGTTTTTGCCCCAGCCCATATTAATTCTATTGCGTTAAACTGGCAATGGTATGGCGGCAGTCGTAAAACCTCATGTCCATTTTCCCATAATATTTCATTTACGGTATATATTGTTGGTTTTTTTTAGGCTATCCGTTCATTGTTTTAGGCCATCCGTTCGTGTTTTCTAATTACTGAAAATGGTACAAAACTGCGTTTCAAGTTTGGAGCTAAATATTTCACGAGAATAACTACTTGCGTGTGAAACTTTATTATAAATCAGAAAAACACCCTGAAGTTCAGGGGTATTTTTTTTAAATCAAATCGATAGCTTGAAGTCCTTTTTTTTAAATTGAACTTAATTCCAAAGGGTACCTTTACTTGCCAAATATGACCAGAGTTATTTACTATTTTCATAAATCCAAACAACTTTTGGATGTTGAAGAAAACAGTAAACTTGCACCTGGGAGAAATCCTGTTGAAGAACCTGCATGCAGAATGATGAACCGTTTTCTCGTCCCACATCCCTTTTTTCTCTTGACACTTTTTACAGGCTCGTCCTACCAAGATTTCGAACCACTTCCATTAGAAAATATTCAAGTCTCGTCTAAAAATACCACTTTTCTAAATTTGAATTAACATTTTCCGTGTATGTCTTTAAAAACTGGATACGCTGACTTGCTATGTGTCGCAACTCACATAAAAATCTTCGATTACAGTCCTTTTTATATCGAAAACCCAACATTTTTATTAATTTTGACAACGATTTTAGTCCAATTTCCAATATGCCTCGATTTTTTAAAGCTTCTTTTAAAACTTGAAGGGTTATATTAGTTTTTGATGTGTATAAGTCGTAAATTGCATTACAAACATCCATTTTTACATTGTCACTTAAGTCTTCTGTCTTTGACTTTTTTCGTGTACATTTCTTAATCTTCTTTGGTAGTAAAGCCTGGGTTATAGATTGAAAATGTTTGCGTCTTGCGTCGCGGATTGCGCTGTCTTGAAGTTTACTTATCGTAAAATAATGGGTACGGGTATATTTTTGTCGCCATCCGTTTGAGTTTCTGCTTGACGAAAGCGACTAGCGTAAATCGATGTTTGCGTTAAGCTGTAAACAATGAAATTGTTGGATTTTAGAGGGCGTTTCAAAACGTTCGTCTTTCCTAATAAATTTGACATTAATATATACATATAACATCTTCGTCGATTTAAAAAAACTGCTTGAGGTCATTGTCTTTAATTTTAAGAAAATCCTGATAGGAGTTTTGAGTATTTCTACTCCAATTAACACCTCCTTTGCCGCCTTGTCTTCAACAACTTTACAGCTGCGGCACACATTAATATGTCTTTAACCCCTTCGCAACCAGCTATACCTGAGCTGAACAAGTCCCCTGTACCAGATCTGAGAAATTGATATTTTTCCAAAATAATGTTACTAGTCATCATTAGATTACAAAAGGATCATACATTTTTGAAAAATCTTTGTGTATATTTTTTAAAAAAATTTTAATTTTATATCATCATATCCACATTTGGATATATGTGGTATACCATAATATCAACATCTGGATATATGTGATATACCATAATATCCACATCTGGATACATATAATATATCTGGGCTATTCACATAAAATTTTAAATAAAACAAGAAGAATGTCTTCAAATGTTTAATTAAAGAAATATATTCTAAGCCCTCTAACCAAAAAACCATCAAAATAACAAAAAAAAACAGAGGTATTGCAAAACATAAGCGACAAAGTTCTATAAAAAATAACATTGGAGAATTTCAAAATATAAAATCAACTATCTAATCTTTCGCATGATATTGCACAAAATGTTCGGCACGACACAAGCCGGGTTTGTTTTCACATCCAAAACAAGTTTTACGGGTCAACTTTCTAATGCCATTTCGTTTGCAAATTACACAAACTTTTCTAAATACTCTTTGACCAGCTGCTTTTGAAAATTCGGTCATTGCATGAAAATCATTTTCTGGATTCTGGACTGAAGATTGGAGTTTTCTATATTCCTTATTGTATTTCATTAAAACTTCATGACAGCATATCTTCATATAGTCGTACAATGAAATTTTCTGACTGCGCATTGGTATAGAGAACTTTTGAGTTGAGCAGCATTTGTTGTAAAAGTTGGAATCCGACTTTATTAGACCAAGTATAACTTTTACGTAGGCAATTGTAAAGTTCTAAATCTTGGTCGATGGCGCCTACAGCTCCCATATTCTGGTTGTTAAATTCAATATGTTGGGGCTTGAAAAGCATTACTTGTTTTCCCCCACACATATATCTTGACTTTTCAAATATTCCTGCCGTATGTTTGGTGGTAAGGACATAAACGTCCTTCTTATCCTTGAATCTAACTAGCAGCATCAATATCTAGCAAAACAAGACTGATCAGATGTTCAGACTTACTTCAGTGAGCTGTTTCGGAACAACTCGATTAGTCTTTATCGTTCCCGTTAGATATGTTTTTTGTGTAAGTAAAAACTCCGCCAAACGCGTAGACAGGTTGCTTGCCAAATGAACAACGATTCGCTCAGAGACAGTAAGGCTCTCTGTGCCAGGTATATGAGACACATCAAAAAGATCTTTGTTAATATATACACAAAAACTCCACATATAACCTCTCAATGCCGGTGCACTAGAACATAGGGTGAACATTTTTATGCCAAATCGATTCCTTTTAGTTTTTATATATTGCCTGAAATGTAGCCGGCCTTTGTACAACATCAGTTGTACTTACAAATATTCCCAATCTTGTAAGTGGTGCTCTCTTTTTAACTGAGGAAGGAGGAGAAAATCTCATAAATTTTAAAATTGATATAAATCGATTCTGGCTCATAACATTTTTGTCAAACACTTTAGGAGCTGAACACAGCAAATTGCTGCTCCAGTAATCGGCGACTCTAGGGCACTTAGTAAAACCAGTAAGGAAATGCAGGATAAGGAATGTATACATATCTGAAACAACCATAGGCTTCCAAAGCAATCCGCTTTTCGCCATTTTTCCTCGAGAAATATAGTTCGGCTCTCTCATTGGCCCATTCGCTTAGTTTTTTCACAATTTGCGAAATAAATGCTTCAAAGCACGTTACGCACTTTTACACTCTTCCATACATAATGCCGGATGGATATCGTATTCAGAAGAAAAACTAGTTCGTTGTTCGGAAAGTTAATCAGCATATGGGTCCGAAATAAAATTCCACCCATCAAATATAACAGGCTTTTTCTCGCCCTCGTCGTCCGTCGTGGAATAGTTGGAATCACTCTCACTAATATTCGACTCATTTTCGAATGTATAAGAATAGTCACTTTCACTTTCCGATAATTCGTCGTCTACCTCCATTTTGTACAAAATACACTTGCGAACGATTTAACAATGTTCTCGCGAAATGGATATATTTTTCAATACAGGTTCATATACCATCTATCCACTCAGTGATATATATGTTTTAACAACATTTTGACTACATTACCATATCAAATAAATTATATCGTACGCTATATTCACAAATATCCACCCGCGGATATCGTGGTCATTGGACCTATACTTAAAAATATCTATATGTGGATAATCTGGTTGCGAAGGGGTTAATGGTCTTTACTTGGCATCATTACTATAATTTTGATTATCCACCCCAGTAAATTAAAAAAAAACGCACGTAAACTTAAAAACAAGCAATATAAAATTGCATTACACAAAAAGCTGATAAGTATAAACATAAAAGTAAGGTTGTTTCCACAGGCGACGTAAAGCGCACATATTTTCAATCTATAAGATGGACAAAGAACCAGCGTAAATGCTTAGCTCAAACGGACGACGCAAGACGCAAACTTTTTCAATCTATAACCCAGGCTTAATTATGCTTTTTTTCATGCACAATTTTCTGCACAGTCCTTATACCGATTTCCAGAGCTTTTGCTACTGTCTCCTGTATATTGGCCGGTGAATTTTCATTTTCGTAATATTTTATTAGATTTAATACCATTTTTTTCGCTTGTGGATGCAAAAAACCCGAAAATTGTTTTCCATTACTCATTTTGTCACTGACTTGTCAACCTGACTTTGAAGTGACATCGCTCAAAGATTTTTGGAACTGCTGGTATTTATATGTTTATCCTCTTTTTTCATATGAAAATATCATAGGTCTATCTAATTAATCTTCCGGATTTTATGCGGAGGATATGATAAAATAAAATAAATAGCCTTTATTTCCAACAGGTAAAAAACCCACTTACAGAAAATTCAATAACAAAATTAAGTGAAAACACAAGAAAAAAAATACAAAACAACTGTTTTTTGAGATACAACAATACTTAAATCTAAATCTAAATATGTATTACAGTACCTAAGTTAGTTGATCTAACATTTAATAAAAAATAGAAAATTAAGTAAGTAAATTACATGTATTAACAAAAGCAACTTAATGAGTGTTTGGATTACTCCAGATTTAAAAAGGAATCGATGATGCTACTCAATGAGTCAAAGTGCAAATCGCAAGCATGAGATACCGAGTTGAGGACTGAACACATAAAGTATACCGGACTCCGTCTAAAAATATTTGGTCTGGCTGTGCTGAGATAGAACACCGAAGTATGCCGTGTTTCGAGGCGGGGAACGCGAAAATACAACTCCCCAAGAAGAAATGGACGGTCAACTTTATTATGAGTGAGGCCATATATTAGTTTTAAGCTTTGAATTTTTCTTCTTGTTGCGCTAAGGATGATATATTAAATCTCTGCAAAAGGTGACCGTGATCACAACCTCTTGGAGGGTAAGCACCATCTGCCCTAAAAGCTAAATACTTTAGAAAACGTCGCTGCAAGGCTTTTGAAGCCTGAACATGGCAATTATAAATAGGATTTAGTAAACAACTTTAAGTCGTCTGCATATGCCAGTGTATGACATTCAGTTATATCAAGGAGATCATTAATAAAAATGAGAAAAAGCAGGGGCCCCAAATTGGACCCCTGTGGTACACCAGAAGAGACATTATATGAATGGTGATCTGAAGTGCTCATATTCGACAAACTGGGAACGTCCTAATAGATATGATTTGAACATTATTAAGAGTTGTTGTGACATACCAAAGTTCTCCAGTTTATGGATCAAGATGTAGAGATCGATTTGATCAAATGCTTTCTGAAAGTCTGTGTAAACAACGTCTAATTGTCCCCTGGAATCCAGTGACTCACAGGCAGTCTGGGACAAGGATGCCAGGTTGGTCGTGCAAGAACTTGAATCTAGAAAGCCATGTTGATGTGGAGAGAGAAGCTTTCGAACCACTTAATATAACTGTTCATACAGAATAACTTTAAATAGTTTAGAAAAATTACAGAGTATTGAGATGGGTCTAAAATTTTGTATCAATGTTTTATCACCCTTCTTAAATATAGGTACGACTTTTACTGTTTTCCAAGTATCCGGAAAAATGCCGTTTTTTGCTAGCTAGTATTATATCTTGAGAGGATATTGTGTGAATGCCTATAATATCGGAGTTTAACACAGGGGACTTAACATAGTTATTGGGAGAAGAAATAGTAAAAACACTTTGGAAATAATTTGCAAATGCATTAACAACGCTTTGAGGATCTGTGTATTCGTTGTCACCCTCCTTTAGGGTACCAGGGATACCGGTATGCCCCTTTTTACTTCGGACAAAAGGCCAAAAGGTGGAAGGATCAGAAATCATGTTCATCTCAGCGTTGCTTATATAATTTTTATATGCATCGTTACTCTGAGCGTATGATTACACATAATAAAAGAAAAACAAACTTAAAAAGGTTGTCGTTGATTAATCGTATGACCCGCACGATAACACTGCTTTTGACTATAGTAGCTGATGACTTTTATATAGATTATTCTGATAATAGCTCGAGACATACCCAAAGTTTGCAGAATTTGATAAGTTCGTTTAACTTAGCAATACATGTGGAAGCACCAACTAGATTTTCAATATTGTCCTCTACAATTATAGATTATGTTTGTTTAAATTTAACATGTGTGTCTTGTGGTGCTGTGAATGCAGCAATATCTGATCATGAAGAAGTAGCAAAGGTTAGTTTAAAAATTAAAAAAATATATAATAAAAATAACTTTCTCAAGTTCCGGCAACTATGTAACAATGTGAACCGGAATAGCGTAACCACACATGATCTGCTTTCAGACCTCGTTTTTAAAATGTGTATCACCTCTTTTCCGCCGACAAAAATTAGGGTTAAAATAAAGAAACCATGGATATCTAAAGCCATTAAGGTTTCAGCTAAGAATATGCGGTCATTACTTACATATGAAAGTTTTTTTGACAATTTAAATTGTATTGCTTACTTTAATAATTATTAAGCCATATATAGGAAAGTTTTACAGTCGGCGAAGAGAGTATATTTTGCAAAAAGATTATTGAATTCTAAAAATAGGCAGAGAGTGTCCTGGTCAATTGTTAATGACTTGGCGGATAGGAAAAGGAAACATAACACACTTGACATATCACAAGGCGAATTAAATCAATATTATTGTACAATAGCACAATCACTGCCATGTAAAATAAAGATAAGAAAAAATCCTTTGAACTATTTGACCGATTTACATGTAGTGGATACCTTCTGCTTCATATCTACAGATTTACTGGAAATAAAACAAAACTCGGAAAAAAATACTTATGCCGTTTTTTTCATTTCTAGAATCACTTTATCTTGGGTTGAATGAGGGCAAGCTTTAAGCAGTGTTATTCCGTGATCCCGCAAAAGCATTTGATTGTGTTGATCATATAGTGCTGCTGGGAAACCTGGAGGTCTATGGTTTTAGGGTAAATCCACTTGATTGGTTACAGTCCTACCTTTCTAACCAGACACAGGCCTTGGGTGTAGAATCATCGGAATACCTTGCTGTTAAGAATAGTGTTCCTCAGGGATCTGTTTTGGGGCCCCTCCTTTTTCTTATATATGAACGATTTTACTTCCCTAAATATTAAATTCAAACTCAAAAAAGCTTTATTGTCTAAACACAAAATCATTGACAAAGCCAAATAAACAAAGATACACTAGCTTAAAAATATAAAAAGTTATGAACTTCCTGGTCCAATTTATAGAATATGGTATTTAAAAAATCAAACTAAAAACTAGAAGATTTATAAAAAATTGTGAGATTGTCATAAAAAGCTTAAAAATTAATACATCTATAAAAACATGCGATGTAAAAAGACAGTAATGAAATTGAGATAAACAAAGCAATCAAATTAAAAAGTATGCAAACACATGAATTATATGTGGTAGACAAAAACAACTTTTAATAAAGTAATAAAGGAAGTAAAGTCAAAAGTCCAAATCTGTCTGTAAAATATTTGCCAATTGTATAATAGACCTTCCCAATAAAGATGTTTTTTAACCTCCTTTCTAAATTTTCTTCCACAAGAATTTTTTCTTAAATGTGCAGGAAGTTTATTAAATATTTTTCTTCCATTGAAAATAAAGGATTTTTTGAGTCTGATGAAGGGATAGGTAATATAGTTATATGGATACCTCTTGTGACATATGCAGTTTTGGAAAAAACTTCTGAACCAAATTTCACCCGAACCAAACATACCCCTTTAAGAATAAATAAAGTAGCTAGGGCCAATATTTTCAAGGACTTAAACTAAACAAGGGTCTGCAAGAATCTCAGGTCCTAGCTTTAGACATATATCGGATTGCACTTTTTTGTATAACGAATGTAGAGTTCAGCAGATAGTTAGGGCAGCTTCCCCAGAAACACAAGCCAAGACTCTATCAGAGCATGATACACACTCTTTGCCACTGATATATCTAACTCCCAAGAAACAATTTTAAGCAAATAGCAATCTTTTGCAATTTTGGATTTCACATTTAAAATGTTTTTCAAATTTAAGTTTATTGTCTATATAGAGACCCAAGAACCTGTTGACCATTCTAACATCATTGATTGAACATTTAAAAGATATAATAGTTGTCTTTGTTTTGTTCAGTGTAAGTGAATTTGCTAACACTTTTTGCTCCAACTGGTTGGGATCACTGTGGTGCTATAAGTCAGTTGTGTCTGCAAGCATTGTGAATGAACCTTGAATATCAATAAGTGGCAGATCATTAACATACAACAGAATAAGCAAAGGGGCAAAACTGAGAAATGTTTAACCTGCCTGACTTGTCATTATTAACACTGACAATCTGACACCGGTCAGCCAAGTAGGAACGAAACCAGGCATAGGCTTTCCCCCTAAACCCGTAAACCTCAACTTGCTGAGCAGTACCGATGAACACAGTCAAATGCCTTAGTTAGATCACAGAATACTGCAGCAGCAACTTCTCCGTCATTCAGACTTCCATAAAACGCCTCCAGAAAATTGAATATAGCGTCATCTGTAGACAACAATGATTGAAACCCAAATTGATGTATGTTGAGAATTATGTGTTTTTTTTTAGGAAGAGCAACATCCTCGTTTTCATAAGTTTGTCTGTAACTTTAGATAAGGTGGGCAACAGAGAAATCGGTCTAAAATTGGAAGGAGAATTAGTTTCGCTCTCCTTAAAAATTGGAACAACGGTGGCAAATTTTAGTTCGGATGAAAATATCCCACATGAGAATACAAACAAACAACAAAAGTATGCTTTATTGCCGCAGAAAAATTCTACAATTTTATGGACAAAGCAAAATATACCTAAAAATAAGACATATCAAAACATTAATCGAAAATAATTTCGACAAGTCAGTGCTTTTTTTTTTTTTAAAATGTAAATTATCAATTTACCAAATCGTAAAACACACGTTAGAATATAGCATAACATTGCAAACAGCAAATGAATCATGATAACCTTATAAAAGTAAACAAACACACATGTACGAGGTGAATAATTTCGATGACATTGAAATCAAAATTGCAACTATGCGACCTTAAACTCTATGTTATTATAGTTATACAAATAATTGTGATGTTAAACAGAAGGTATATTGAACTAGTGCAGAATGTAGTATACAAAAAGAATTAAATTGTTTTTAATCCAATACCTAACAAAAATAATTAAGTTTTAAGTGAATGTTCGACAGTTCTTTTCCCTATATAATGATTTACAAAATTCTATGCTATGAGTTAGGACATGACTCACAAAAGATTTAAGTAAACAAGCGAGTTTAGTGACAATTTAAAGAGACTTACTCACTGAAAAAAAAATCATTAACGCTGTAAAGTGGTCTCTCAATGAGGTATGCTTTGGTGTTTTTTCGAAATTGTGCAAGCATAGGGATAGATTTTAAATGTACTGGCAGATTGTTGTAAAGTTTTATGGCGTTGTAAATAATTGATTTTTTTATTAATTCTGTGGAAGGAATGGGAAGATAAATATCATGCCTAGAGTTTCTGGTAGGGTATACATGTTGTGGCCTTTCTGGGAGGGTGTTTATATGTTTTCTCAGCAAACATACCGTTTCCAAAATAAATAATGCAGGAAGTGTTAATATTTCATGTTTTTTGAAATAGTATTGGCAGTGAGCTCTATTATTTAGACCAAACAAATAACGAATGGCTCTCTTTTGAAGCATAAAAATACTACGAAATTGCTCGGTGGTACAGCAGCCCCAAAAGGGAAGGCCATAGCGGAGGTGGGATTCAAATAAAGAGAAATAAGTAAGTCTGGCAGAAGGAACGTCTAGTTCTTTTGAAACTGATCGAATGGCGAAGCAGGCGGTAGAAAGTTTTTTAGTTAAGGTGTCAATATGATTAGACCATTTTAGGTTGCTATTTATATTTAAACCCAGGAATTTAACCGACTCTACGTATTCAATATTGCTGTTATGTACCTGAAGTGGTTGTAAAGTTCCCTTATAAGATAACGCCACCGTTTTATCGACGTTAAAACAAAGCATATTGGAATCGGACCAAGCCTTAATTATAACCAAGTCTTTGGAGATACTAGAGTGTAAAGACGTTGTATCAAAATCACTCCATGTTATGCTTGTGTCATCAGCAAAAAGGGAGATTCTTCCATTAATTTTAAGGTTCGTGATATCATTAATGTATAACAAAAAAAGAATAGGTCCCAAGACTGAACCTTGAGGAACTCCACTTGTAATCAACTTACAATCAGAATCGGAACCATTAGCCCTTACAAGTTGTTGCCTTTTCCCAAGATAAGATTTGAACCAATTTAAAGAAGTACCACGAATTCCATAAAAATGTAGTTTGTTTATCAGAATTGACCAATTAATAGCTTCTGCTAACGAGATTAATGTTTAATATGGATGCCCTAATAGTCCCGTTACAGTAATATTGCCCCAACCAGAGGCTTTGACATTTTTAATATCCTTAAAAATTTCAATTAATTCTTCGAGATTAGTTAGTAGTATATAGAAAATGTTGTTTTAAGATATTCCAGCAAATATTTTTAGCAAAATTTTCAGCTATGGTTAATAAAAGGAGTTCAGTCGATCTGCATTAATCTGATCTTCCACAGCAGTGCTGGTTCTACCTGTTAAGTCATTAACAATTTTCCATCATTCCTTTTGTCTGTTATGGGACTTTAAATTTTTTGTAAGAAATATATCTTTTTTGCCAAGTTAATAGTTGATCTGTGTATAGAACGGTATTTTCCGTAATAATCCATGAAAACAGTGCTATCAAACAAAAATTTTCTTAAAGTATGATAGGAACGCATATTTTGAGCAGACACCTTTAGACCTGATGTAAACCAACATTTTCTTTTACAGTTTTTAACCATTCTGAGTGGAAACGCTTCATTAAACACATTACAGCATCTAATTTTAGTTCTTAGGGAATACCAGCAATGCTGTAATGTTTCCTTTTGACATGTATATGTAGTATTTTGTCTCAATACAATTTTATTTTATTTGATTTGGTTTGAGTAGGTTCATCAACATGCATTAAGAGACTCAAATAAGTTATCTAATGCTAAAGGGGAGGTAACTCTCTTGGCCAACGATACTTTGGCTTGAGACTGACGAGGAGAGGCTAAACGCTATGGTGAATACTGACTTACGAATTATTAAGAAGTTTTTATCGTTTAATGTGTCCTAAACCAATGTTCTCGCTTTTAAGTGTAATCTAAGTAACACTTCCCTTGACAGTCAGACCCTAGAGGTTTGACTCGCCTATATCGGAATTCACGTAGAGGCTTGCCACGGGCTGCTATGCATTGAGAATATTGTCAGCATAGATCGTATTACATTGAGATCCGTATACTTCTCATTAATAGAGTCACACTTACGATATGGTGTTTGGCATAGATCGTATTACATTGAGATCCGTATACTTCTCATTAATAGAGTCACACTTACGATATGGTGTTTGGCTTTTGGGGTGGCTGTACCAATTATGTATTAACCTCGATGTTTACTCTACAAAAGAGAGCGCTCTGTTTCAAGATCGCAAAATATTGACCTTAGCGTGTTTATATTTGCTACAGTGTTTATGTTTGGTACACAAAAACAAATCAAATACTATCAATATACCTGCTTATCAAACGAGAAATGGAGTAAATATGTTACCTTACCAATACCTAGCACATCCCAAATAAGTAGCACAGGACCTTAAATTGATAAAGAATATGATACAGTTTCGAAAGGAGGTAAAACAGGTTCTGTTGATGAAAGCATTCTATTCCACATAGGAATTTTTTCTTGATGCATGGTAGTCAATCGGACGGATCTTGCCTTGTTCGGGGTATATAATAATAAGGTTTATTAATTTTGTTATATGTATTATTGTTTTATATTTTAATTTGTTACATTTAGTCTTATTTTTGACTTTTTAACAATTTTATTTCGTTTTTTATTGTTCAAATTCTTTAAGCAGTATTTTATTTAAATAAGTATTTATATTTATTGTTTTTTAGAGCATTTTAAAATACATGTATTTTTAGGGCTTTGTCAAAAGATGTATTTTTCGACAATAAAGCATGTTTTGAATGGAATAAACTGGCAGGTAATTTATAAATTTATAAATAAAGGTCCTATGGTATTAACAATCCCATGTTGTAATGGATTGCATAAAGGAAACATGGCTTAAGCCAGAACACAATTTTTATATAAACAACTATATCACAATCAGGCGGGACCGACCTGATGG
Source organism: Kuschelorhynchus macadamiae (assembly GCA_030620095.1). NCBI lineage: Eukaryota > Metazoa > Arthropoda > Insecta > Coleoptera > Curculionidae > Kuschelorhynchus > Kuschelorhynchus macadamiae. Next base: position 1,696,579 of record JAUTXW010001141.1, on the reverse strand, counting down.
ATATGAAGGGGTTGCAATATGTATTAAAAAAAAACACAATATTTTCTGTAAATAATTCAAATCACATAACAAATAACGAATCTTTTCAATACTTAAATATAAAAATTCAAAACCTCAGTGTAATAATTCAGTTAGAACAAATAATTGAAAACCTCTCTTGTATTCTATTTCTTAAATCATCCCCACTTTGAACTGGTGTTTTATACATTAACGATTTGAAGTGATCCCAAACAAAGAAATCCAAAGGATTCATATCAGGTGACCTAGGTAACCATGATTGTGGTCCATCAAGTCCATTTCAGCTATCGGCATATCTTGGGTTAAAATACTCACGCACAACTAAAGTTGCGATATCGTATCATCGTAAGTATGCCAGAGCTGATCTCTTTGCAACAATGAAACATCAGTCTATAAAGAAGAAAATGAGGTCCAATTAGAAAGTCTCCTGCGATTCCAATTCGCACGTTTACAGAAAGTTGCTCTTGAAAATGATTTTCAATTATTGCTTGAGGATTGCTTTCAGCTTATACGTGATTATTGTGAACGTTCATAATGGCATTAAGAAAGAAACATCTGAGATAAAAATCTTCCCTCATAATTGTTTTATTTTGTCTGAAAGCAATTTGTTTAGGAAATTTATTAGGCAAAAGATCTTGAGACGTATATGATAAGGATAAATTTGCTGCTTTCTTAAAATTGCCACTAGTACATGGGTAATATTTAGTAGATATGCAATTTTTTGTCAGTCACAGTTTTTACTCTTCTCTGCCTTATGAGATCGATTGTTGTCCTTTTAAAACTCCCTCAAATTTGTGTGTTGGCACTAGGCATTGTGGAAATCTTACTACGAAGTGCATATCTGCCATTTCCTGTTTGTTTATTCAACCATTCACAAAAAAACAAGTAAATAATAATGTATTAACAAAACTATTTAGTGATAATTTTTTATTTTGCTAGTTCAGTAATTGTTTTTATAAGGCTCATTGTACCCTAGAGATACAAAACAATTTTTTGGTAATTTTAGTTAATTATTGCGAAACATTTGATTGATTTTAAAATAAACAGTGGTGTACCATAAATTTACTAAAATAAAAATCGGAATGAATGCCCATGCGCACGCTAGTGACTTAGTCGTTTTCTTCTGGTCGGAAAATTAGCACCTAAGCACTTATTTTACATGCCAAGTTTCAATAGAATACCTTTTTAAAATTTTAAAAAGGTTTTTTGCAAATATTAATGAAAGAGTTTAATGGGCTAAGGTGCTCAGAATTTTTAATGTTTTTCAAAAACTGTTCATGATATCAAAAAAACAACTTTTAATTACTTTAAGTTATTAATTGCGAAGGACCAATCAGTTTTCAAATAGACAGTGACGCATCATAAATTTACTAAAATAAAAATCAGAACTGTCGCCAATGCGCACGCCAGTGCCTCATTCAGTTTTTTTACGATCGGAAAAAGTAACACTCTAAACACTTATTTTACATACCAAATTTCAATAAAATACCTTAAGGAGTTGCAAATATTAATAAAAGTCCTTATTTTTTAAAAATGTCTTATAGGATAATGTGCTCAGAATATGTTATTTTTCTCGAAAACGGTCCATTATACAAAAAAAAAAAACACAAAAGACCACTTTTAAGTACTTTTACTTGTTAATTGCGAATAGGCGATCGATTTTCAAATTAAACAGTGGCGTACTATAAATTTGCTAAAATGTATAGTACTAGTATAATGTCTAAAACGGAGCGTTTTAGAGATTATATGAACATTTTTTCTTAAAAGGAGCCCCTCTGTCCTGAATAGTACCCTACTCAAACGTATATGATTTTCGGAATCTTATGACCCATGACCCCTGTTGATGTTGTCCCACCTGTCAGGTAAATCTAATAATATATTCAGAATCATAACAGATAACAGCAAATTTCAGTATAGCCATTTTGTTTTCTTCCTAAAACGCAATGTCTTATACCTATTTCGTCTGTGTATCTTATGACCCTGTTAAATTTCACTGTCATTTATGCCATAACATCTATCTTTTTCCATGTCACTGTTTACTTACCCGATATCCGCATAATAATTTTTAGCTTTAGAACAGAATGGTGTCGTCAACAAAAATCAAATATTGTGAACTTAATTCTAATATTTGTTTACTGAGGATGTGCAGTGAGTGAAGGAGTAGTGCCAAGACTGAACCTTGGGGCCACCCACAGTTGTTTAACTGTTGGTTAACAGTACCCCAAAAATATAATATTAAATACAACTTACAAACTATAAGCATAAATAAATGATTTATCGCGGTTAACTACATTTTCTCAAGTATGTAATAGTTTTATAGTCTTATTATTTATTTGTATTAATTTTTAGTTTTGTACAATTTTTCACAAATATTACAAGATGGGTAGAAATGGCCCAATTACCTGAAGAATTTTGTAACAAAATTACTCAATTGAGAAGCAGTTTTAGTATAGCCTACAACACATTCGAAAAGTTCCATCCATTATTTGCTGATATTTTTGTCCCTCCTAATACTCAAGATCTAGAAGCTTCAAAACATAAAAATAGGAGAAGTAGGTAAGTTTTAACATACTTTTTTAGAAGCACTTGATTGGTATGTTGTATAAGCAACATATATATATATATATATATATATATATATATATATATATATATATATATATATATATATATATATGTGGGACTTGCCTTGAGCTGGCGATGGTAGGCCCGCGCTTTTTTCTTCGGAATCACTAGAAAAAGCAGTGCCAATTAGGTTCGTATTATGAAAAGTTCTTCTTAGCTGACAGTGTTTAGTCAAAATTCCTTTCGCGGGTCGCTGGTTTTTTCTCGACATTGCCTGGTACGTTTTTTATTGCCGTATTTTCAAAATACATATGTTCATTATGTTTAAAAAAGTGTACTATATGTTTTTAAAATTACAGAGACATAAATTTTCAAAAATTGATGTTGCTGTGTATTCTCTACTTCTGATCGGCAGTTATTGTTTGGTTTTTAGAAATGCTGATTTAGATAACATGAAATAAAAAATGCATTTAACGATTTTAATAACATTTATAGTATAACCTAGGTGGCGAAATATTCGCTAACACAAAAATAGACTTTGCTTCCCTTCTTGCCACTGTCACAAGAAGCCTAAATTAAAAGATGAGTCATTTAGGATGGCTTATTACATCAACAATGTTGGGGCTCGAAGAATGTACAACAGCATTTATATTTTGATTTATGTGCTATTTGTTATGGATAATTTAATGTGTGAATTAAATGTGCTATAAATTAAAACTTTAGGCTGTTTTAAAAAAGCATTTGTTTATTCCTGGGCAGAGAGGGACGGCAATATATTTTCCCTATGTGTTCTACTCCTATGTTTCAATCTTAGACAGTTTTAGTCAGAGATAAAATATATTTGTTGTATGTCGTTGTTTCTTTCACACTATTCCGCGCCCATATTTTTTTTTGTCTAATATGTATATACCAAGTAAAAAAATTTCAAAATGAAAGGTTTCATCTAGTACTACACGAATTAGATGGACTGTCCGCTCTAAGCATGTCGAGCATAGTAACACACTGCGTATTTTCTAGGCAAGATAAGAGTTGGCAACCCATTTTATTTGTGTGATACTTGTGGGAATTTTTCATTTGGACCGCAATGTTGATGACGGAAGAAGAAGGGCAACTCTGTATTTTTGTTACAACTTATGACTACATAATGGTATTACCTATAACGGCGAAGGAGACCACTCTCAAAACCCAACCAGACGCGACTTATCTATATATTTAAAACAAAAAGCTATTTTTTTCTCCTCTTTGGTCAGCAGCTCCCATGTGACCAATCTTCATATTAAAAACCTAGTTTACAAATATACAGCAGTTTCAAGACTTCCACGCTCCTAAAGTCGGAGCATTGTCGTGTGGTAAAATCCAACATCCTAAATGCCTTTGCAGTGACCCAGTTAACATGCTGCACAAATCTCAACTCGCTATCAAACAAAACGCCCAGATTATTTCCTGAGTTTACTCATTCGAGCTCACGGAGTTACTAGACCAACCCCAACTACTCGAAGACTCTTGATGAAGGATTTCATGCATTATTCATTTCATTTATTATTACAATTTGGATACAATCGTTTCTAATGGGTCAGTAAGGAGCATTAACGCGATGTAAATTTATTCTCCAAGATATTATTTTTCTATGATTATCCTGTTTGGAGGGATTATTAGGAATTTCTTCAATTTAATTGTTGTTTCTATTTTATTAGTAATTTGAAATTGTAGTTATATCGTACTAAATTAGTTACAGGATTATTATTTGGAGTAGATTTTTTTATCTGCTTATTTAAAGCTTTAAAGGTTGAAATATACCCCAATTTTATAAGATTTACTTTTTTATTTTATGATTAAAGAACCATAAAAGTATTAATTTAAATAAAATATTTATAAGTTGATCAAAGTAAATTAGTACTTTTTAGGGGTAAATAATTTTTATTCTGATTTATTTGTTTCAGACCTATCCAGTGTATATCTCTGAAAGTATTTGAATTTATCTGGAATATGTTCATAGTTCTGAAAGCTGAAGAACCTTCTTGTCGTAACGAAATTATAAAATCGCATCATTTGCTCTATTGTTGCATAGATTTGGCATTTAAGAATGCTGTAGCTGCTGAAAGGGCAGATTTGATAAACAAAAGTTTATCTACGGAATTATTGCAGTGTACTCAGGACATTAGAGCTATCAAAGAAGTCCCCTGCATTGTAGAGAGGTAAGGAAAAATGTTAGATTTATTTTAATATTATGCCATTTATTCTTTGCGTATGTAAATATCCATTTTATTACAAATATAATGGTTTACGAAAGTAGATAATTTACATAAAACCGAGTTTAAGAAGCACTAGAAAAAATTTGACTTATTGAAGCCGGCGTCAGACTAATAAAAACAAATTTTATTTTTTTTGCGAGCTACTACTATTTTCGTCTACCACGTTTATTATAAGAGATAGAGAAAAACCTTAAATACAAAAGTTGTAAGGATTGTCCTGAACCGCCAAGATTCGTTACGAGAAAAAATAAATGAACTCTTCTTGCTAATTATAAATATTCTAGGTTTGATACCTTTATCTCGAGAGATCCCAAGAAATTTGAGAAAAATTCCCGCATCGACTCCACTGATAGAACTTTTTCCGTCTCTTTAACACACTGCTATTTTTTTGTGTTGATATAAAGTCCCGTGTTATAAATTTTTCAGACATTACTGGTAATTATTAATTAATTTGTTTATACACTCGTATAAAAAGTATGTATTATTTTTAAAAGGAAACAAAATAATGTTTTTCTTGTTTCTTTCAGCCCTAAAAAAGACTAAATATACGTTTGACACGTTGATATTTTAAAAAATATAAAGGATTGTGTTTTCATTTCTGTTCTGAACCCACCTAAACCTCTTCTTAATTTTGTTTTGTATTGTCATGTTTATTTATTGCCAATAACTCTATACACTCTACAACTGCAGATTTTTTTACAAATTTGAAAGTAAAAAGGGGGTTTTGCATACACTTTTACTGTTTGTAAAGCGACGTTGCAGTTAAATTGTGTTGTTGACTTTAGTTTTTTGTAAATACTGAAGAGTATCAGTGTTTTCAGCTTGCTAGACCGCAGGACAATTACTGGACATCAACGCATTTTTATTCTTGAATAAACGTGATTTGACTGAAAAGTGAATTTTGTTAATGTGTATGATAAGTAGCCTAGAAATAGTGTAAAAGTTCTTTTAAAATTCAATAAAGAAACTACATGTCATTAATTATCTTTTAACATTACATTTTTCTTCTTTTAAGAATCTGTAATTGTGACTCTGTGATAAGAGATGCATTACATATGAAAGTATATACCTTCAGACCTTTGATAACTAAACTAATAGAAAATAGTACGTTAATTGCTGACGAGAGTGATTTTACTGGTATTTTTGATCGAGAAAATTTTGACCAGAACTTTAGAAACATTTCAAAGGCCTATGAGACACATTTATTAAGCAATGGAGATTTTGACGAAAGGATATTTCTTGGTAAGAATTAAATCCAAAGCAATCAATGTTTACAGTATTGGCAAGACAAAAAATTACATAATTAGAATCAATATTTATCAAAGAATTGTATTTAATACATTTTAATTATATCAAAAATAAAAAATGCCACGAATTTGGTATTTGAAAAAATATATATTTTTTATGACTTTCTTTTTCAGCTGAATATAAACGCGCACTAATGGAAAAAGAACAAACATCTCATAACTGGACATCAATAAAAGTTTTACCATCTGGAGATTCTAGTGAGTAACTTTTAATAGTTTGTTAGATCAGTTGTAAAAATAAAGAACAGTTATTAAGCCATTATACTAATTATATTATGTTAGTAATAATAATCACTTAAAAAAGATGGTTTCCAGTTTGAAATCTGTGTTATTGCAAATTTTGAAAAACAAAGTTCGGTTCTTCAAAAAAGGCTGTTTAACCTACCCCGTTGGACAAAGCAAACGGCACAAATGAATTTTTAGGTAAATTTTAAAATCGAATATTTTATAAACAAGAAGAGATATTGAGATACGGATTTTAGCTATATTTGCACATTTTATTGCATATTATCGATTTTAAGCGTAACACTTGGATTTCTCTTACATGTTAAGCTGTAACTTTTTATTAGCCATTGTATGTAAAGTTTTCTTGCTAAAAAGCCCTTAAGTCTTATTTATCTTGTAATCTGTAGGGTCTCCACTACGTAGTAAATATACAGAGTGTGCAAAAAATATGTTAAGATTAGTTAAAAGCCTAGCCATTCTGAAGTGCTTGTACAGATCACGAAAATCCGGTAAATGTACTTTTAAAAACGGGTAACTAATATCTGGCTCTGATGACAATATCAAAACTAAAGTGTCAATTTGATAAAAAATTTAAGTCATGCCCCACTTATCAAATGTCCAAAAAAGTAAAGTAATTACGTTATTAGAAGGGGTTTGGGCTGAAAGAAGGGTGGCTGAAAGGTTGGGGATACCAAAAAGTACAGTTCATGATATTAAAGCAAGATGGCAAGCAAGGCATACCCTGGATAGAAAAGCAGGTAGTGGGCAGTCAAATATTTGCAATAATCGTAATGAGTATTATCACCTTATTGAATATTTGCGAGACAATCCATTTGAATCCGTTGTAACAGCCAAAAGGGAAACTGCTTTTCCGGGATCCGTTAAAACCGCGCGCCGCGCCGTAGAATTAAGAATTTAAAAAATTATTCTGCTTCCAAAAACCATTTTTAACGGAGAGTGACAAGGAACAACGGATGAGATTTGCCCTAGAATATTATACAAAAGATCTGGAATTCTGGAACAAAGAAGTGTTTTCCGATGAGAAAATGTTTCAGTCATCTAATGATGGTCGTGTTCGAGTCTATAGACAACAAAACACTCGTTTTGAAGAAAAGTATACTCAAAAGATAGAAAACAGGTTTTCTGTAAATGTTTAGGGGTGGATCAGCGCAAGAGGAATGGGATGTTGTTCGATTATTAGAGGCAGGTTCAATGCAGATACCTATATTCACGTTCTGGAGACTGTGATGCTACCATCGGTAAACCGTGTATATGAAAATGGTGATTTCATTTATCAGCATGATGCCTCCCTATACACACTGCTGGAAGAGTATCACAATGGAGGAATGAACACCACATCAGAGTTTTGCCATTGCCTTCGAGGAGTCCGGATATTAATCCTATAGAAAATGTATGGGGTCTTTTGTTTAGAAGAATCAATGGTGTCAACAACTTTCGACCATGAAATGAAGTTGAGTTATGGGAAAGAATATAGGAAGCTTGGAATGATCTAACTAATAATCTAAGTACGCTAGGACTTTGGTTACTTCAATGCCTAACAGACTGGTCTCTGTGATTGAAAATAATGAGGCAGCAACCAAATATTAATTTACTTTTATTGATATATATTAATTTATTTCTATTGTTATATAAGTTTCATAATAAAATATGTTGTTTAATTATATAAAGCTGTTATTTTATTTTAAGAGACAAACAAAGATAGTATGCGCTCTACTTTAAATCAAAATTTTTTATATCAGTTAGAATTAAACGGCAGTCCCCAACTCCTAAAATAAATTGCTAAATTTAAAAGTTTTTATTTAAATTTTAAGGAGTACTGAACATTTTCTCCAAACAGTTGTTTTATTTTCGCTATAACTTTATTATCTTTAAAAATGCAGAAGTTACTTTTAGATCCAAATTTGCCAATACTGGGTGACACAGGAGACATGTAACTGACTAATTTTTTTTATTAGTTTTAAAAATATTACTTTGCCATCAACATTAACTTAGGTAAGTTTTACGTAAGTCGGTAATATGCAATAAAATTTGTAAGACAGCTAAAAACCGCATCTCAGTATCTCATCTCTTTTTAAAAATATTCGTTTTACCTAAAAATGCTCTTGCCCCGTTTCTCTGTGCAGCAGTTTAGTTTTGTAGAGCGCAAAAAAATCGGTTTTACCCACCAGTCGTAATAAAAAAGGGTACAAGTTGTGGTGTTTTGTCATATTTGGGTAAAACCTGCTTTTGTGTCTTTGGCATTATTATTACTTGTTAGAAGTTATGCTTATTATGCCAAAAAATGAAAGTATATACGTTGGTAACGAAAATTACGTTTCTTTCCAATATATATTCCCGTTCGTCTGTGCGACTCATTGCGTGGCCACTCCGTCTTTTTGGCGAAATCAAGTAGGCTTTGACTTCGCCGAACCATTCGTCCGCATCAAATATTTTGTTATTTATGTATTGTCAAACAGTGAAATGTATGAAATGAAATTAAATATGTTTATTAGCAACATTGTGCTATAAATTAAAATAACAAGTACAGTAACAAGAATGTAAACAATTTAACACTAACATTAATAATTATCTCTTACAATAAATGAATTAAGCCTGCTACTCACTATAACCCTCTACTCATTATTCGTTCATTCGTCCGAATAGTGTGGACGGTCCGGTTCATCCGTTGGTTTTGTTACGCGACGTCTCCGTCTTTTGGGCTGGTAATCAAGTCGGCTTTGACCTTGGTGAACTATTGGTCCAAATAAAATATTTTTTTTTTTACATAAAATTCGAACATTGAGAACGCCTATTCGCTCATTCATATGAATGGACGAATCGAATGTACGAATCGAACCGACGGCGACGATTCGAAGCGAATTGTGAGTAGCGGGCTTATTCAGTTCGATTCGTCCATTCATATGAATTAACGAATGGGCGAATCAACGAATGATCGAATATTTCATCCTCACTATTCATAAATTTGTATTTTATTCATTCGCGTGAATTTCATGCATTCCAATGTTTGACAATAATACACATAAAACAAAAGATTTGATTCAGATTAATGGTTCCCGAGGTCAAACCAACCTACTTGATTATCCGCCCAAAAGACGGAATCGCTGCGCCACGAAACGAACGAATGAACCGAACCCTCCATACTATGCGGGCGAATGAACGAATCAACGAATAGCGAGTAGCGGGCTTTAAATAAAAGTTTATGAATAGTGAGGATGAAATATTCGTCCATTCGTTCATTCATAGGAATCGACAAATCGAATTAACGAATCGAAACGAATAGTGAGTAGCGTATACAATAACATTTGTTGTTTATTTGGGCAATTAATAAACAATGTTGATTATTTTTCTCTATTTAATTTAATCATTATATCACAGTCTAAATTCTACTGGCATATATAAAAGCAAGTATTTATAGATTCAACAAAATAAACGGTTTGCAAACTAGAGAAGCAAAATATAAAGTGCGATAAACGGATCTAGGGCGGCAACGCCTGAAAGGGACCGGACGGGAAAACGCATAAAAAGCCATCGCTTTCTATGCCACTCGATATATTCGCCGTTTTTGTTTTAATTCGTCGAAATCTTTAATATTTAAAATGAACATTTTTTGTCCTCATAATTCTTGTAGCCTGAGACTCGTACGGCAGATTTTACTGAGTACTAGGATAAAAACTGAAATCTTCTGTAATGTCCCGATGTTCCATGTCATCTCCAGTTACTATTGTGCTGGTCCCCACCTGAAAATAAAGAAAATTGATACATTTTTTACCAAAAATCCTTTTATTGAGTTATTTTATCGCTACGCACTTGAAGTTCTCGGCACGAAATTTGATAAATTATTTTTGAAGTATCTTGATAAAGAAATTTTGGTAATTTTATATAAATGCGATTTTTGAAAATATTTAGTAGTATGCGGCTTCTACAGTAAACACTACACTTATTAAAACAAGTAGCCCCAGAAGAGTTCAAATTATATGCTCATCAAGATATTTCAGAGAGAACGACTGCAGTCAGCACCGTGTTAATTTTGTCTTAAATAATTACTTTATTTCATATAATCTTTTTGATGTATTAGAAATTTTGTGAAGTGGTAAATTAAGCATTGTAGTATCAAACAAATACTTGGTACATATATTGTCAAGTGACAAACATTGCCTTTTATTTATATAATAGAATAAATATTGGCGGGTAGGAAATGCCTGGCAATTAAAAATACTGCATTTACGCCCTCTAACGTCGAACGTCTAGTTAAAACTGTCGTCAGGCCTTCTTACGATATTCTTAATTTCATTCGTAGGTGTCACTGGGCAAATCTGACGTTTACGAAAACCCGATTGACACTCAGGCACAGGTTTAATTTTTTAAAACGTTTTCTAATTGTAGTATACTCATGACTCATGGTTTCCAAATGATTACCCTTAAAGGGGTTTTTAGTTTTAGAAAGTGGTATAGCAAAAGCATATTTTCATTAGCATGGAAAAGTTGAATGAGAGATGCAGTAATATAAATGTTTGACAAATACATATATTTGAGTAAGAAAGGGCTATGCATATATATAAAATCAATATGTAGGCCATTTGCACCAACCAGTTTAGTTTGACAATAATTAATTAAGAAGTTTATATATCTTGCAGGAAATATCCGATTTCAGAATATACTCTGGGCTTATTTCTTACGACTTAATAATGTAGCCCGATATATATCAGATGAAACTAGTATATCCGAATTAATTTTAGGAAATATCAGTTTTATGATTATTTTGATGTATTTGTTACACTTCTGGCAGTGAGGAGACAATATGGTACCACATTAGTTACAGGTTAGCGCGGAGGCACGTCATTAAACCCATAACACAATAAACACATTTGTTTTATGGTCATTATTGTTTCAGTAAGTGTTCTTCTATATATGTTTTGTATTATTTAATTTACAAGTTGAACTAAAAGATCAATAAATTCTCTAATTAATTCTTAGTAGAACTTTGACATTAAAAATGTATTTATGAGATACAAATACGTTTATTTCTATAAAAGATCGTATTACATAACATTAAAAAAGTCAAATATAAAACATTAAATATAAATTAGAGTTAATAGTAAAGTATAAAATATGAGTAAAATAAAGTACGTAACACATAAAAAAATGCATAAAGAACGAAACCATACAAACAATAAATATTTAAACAGACTGTTTTTGTCTTTCATTTCCTGAAGAATTCATTTAGATTATAAGGAGCGTTGTTGGATAAAAATGTTTTCAGGCTAATCCGAAATGACGTCACGCTTTGCATTGCCTTTATAGTTTCCGGCAGACCATTGAAGATTTTCATGCAAGCATAATGAGATTTCTCGAAGTGGCTAGTCTTATGCTTTGGGATCATTAGAGCAGTGGCATTTCTTGTGGCGTAATCGTGAGCATCCCAATTTTGCAAGAACCTCTCTTTGTTTTTGAATACATATAAGGCACATTTTAGAATCTATATTGCAGTGATGGTGACTATTTTAAATTTTTTGAAGGCTTCTTTGCATGTCTCCAGAGGCACAAGCCTAAACATCAAACGAATGATCTTCTTCTGGCATATGAACACTCTGTTGATGTTAGTGCTCTGTCCCCACAGCAGTATATTGTAGGACAAGTAGTAATAAGCCATTGCATAATAGATGGTGAGTAACGTGCCTGCTGGGACGGTGTGTTTCATTTTAAGCAGTGCATAGTACGCCTTGCTGAGCTAAGAGCACACGTGATTTACTTGGAAGTCCCAGTTAGTTCTTTCATCTTCATAAGTACCCAGAAATTTTATACATTCAGCGACATCCACAATTTTGGCTTTTGGATGATTATTGTAAAAATGGATCTTCACTGTTTGATTAGAGTTTAGTATGAGATGGTTGTTTGTACACCATTCGCTCATGCTTTTGTATACTGCAGCGATCTCGTTAATGAGTGACTCTTCGTCATTTGTCGATACTGCTACCGATGTATCGTTAGCAAATTTGATCGTTTTCCCTGGGAGTGCTAGGTCGTTAACAAATATGATAAATATCAGTGGTGCTAGAATTGAACCCTGTGCTGCTCCTATATTGATGTTATGTTAATCAGACTCTGACCCGTTTACACTCACTACAAGTTTAGCAAAATCTAAATTAAGTGTGTTGAATGCTCTCGACAGATCGAAGAAATCTGTTGCAACCACTTTGCCCAATTCGAGTTTTTTGTGGATGAAATCTGTCAACTCCACAGCCACTGTTTCGGTCGACCTCTCCATTCTAAACCCATGTTAAATTGTTGTTCATAAGTTTGTATTAAATAAATAAGTAAATAAATAAATTTCGTTTATTAACCAAAATAATAATGGTTTACAAAAAATGTGTGCGTGATGTACAATTTTCCATATAGGATTGTGCTTATATCACTTCAAATAATTACAATATAAAAGTTTTATTACAATGCCATCACACAATGCAGAGATTGGAAATTATTAAAATTTAAGAAAACCGTATTAAGTTTTTAGTATTAGTGTTGATACCAAATAGAGATTATGGAACATTGAAGTTGTTTAATTTGATTCTCTATTAACCATTTTACCACCTTATTCTTTACCTTATTAAAAGGTTTATTTCTGATATTAAAAAGTAAAATGTTATATATTCCGGGAGCAGTATAGTATACTGATTTTTGAGTAGATGTAAAGGGAACATGAGTAAGATAAGCCGACTGATTTGTTACCATTCTTGTAGTGGTGTGGTAGAATGGTCAACTTGAGCAATGGGTATTTTTTTTATTTGGTAATAATCTGACTACTGATTTAATATACAACTGAGTGAGGGTTAAAACTTTGGATTCCTGAAGGAGTGCTTCAGTAGGGTATTGCATATTTTTGAACAAAATGATTTTAATTAATTTCTTTTGAGCAATTATTAATGGATTAGAGATGGTAGAACATACTGATCCCCAACAGCTTACATAGTAGTTACGCACTGACTCAACCAGTGATTAATACAAATAAAACAAGTATTTTCTAGGTAACCATGGTCGCATTTGATAAAATTTATAATACATTTTTCTGAGTTTAATCGTTAAGTAGTCTATGTGATTATGCCATTTAAGATGCGGATCAAAATATACACCTAAATATTTAATTTTTTGTGTAGAGTCGATTTTCAATTTACAGTTACACAAGTTCGTATCACCACACTGTAAATCATGTATTGTTATAGATTCTTTATTTGGATAATTTTTGTTAGTTAATGTAAGGCACATAAAATAAGATTTATCTACGTTAAGGGTCAATAAACTCGCATCCAACCACACTTACTGTGCTCAGAGCTTCTTCCGTCCTCCTAAAGACAATGTCCCAAGTCTCACCCTGAAAGAGAAGGACCGTATCGTCAGCATAACACACGGTAGTATCCATTGGCAATATACGAATCAAAGAGTTTATATAAATTGTAAAAAGAAGTGGTCCCAGCACTGTGCCCTCCGGCACACCGTACTTCACCGAGCAGGCCTCTCTAAGTGTTTTCCCTATTTTTACTTGTTGGGTCCTGTTTTGCAGGTAGGATTCAAATAGTTTATTAGGTATACCCCTTATACCAATATTGTATAGTCTGCTTAGTAATATACTGTGTGACATAGTGTAAAAGGCTTTTCTGAGATCTAAAAACACCAATAGGCACCTTTTACACCCATCA
>JAUTXW010001141.1:1592500-1677500 GCA_030620095.1 Kuschelorhynchus macadamiae | reverse complement strand
CTCAAGGGTCTTTCTAACAATTTATGATGTTCCTTAGAATAGGGTGACTAGAGATAGCTAATGTCTATTGTAATTATTATATCTCAAAATATTCCGAAAATTGATATTTGTTATAGCCAATCAAGACATACTCATGTGTCAGGGAATATGCTAATACGTCCTAATCGGATATTTCTTGTACCATACAGATTAACTAGGATAAAATTAAACAAGGTTTGTTATATAGAGTGTATAAAATAATGACTTATCTGGTTCGCATTAGCTAGATGGTGAGGTCAATATTATTTATTCATTTTTACTATACACGCCTCCTAAATTCCTAAATTATTTTTTTTTTATTTAATATATTGCGTATATAAAATAAGATCTAGGAGTCTCAAAAATATATTTTATATACCTAATAATTCTTTTGCAGAATTAGCCTCTAAAACATATTTTTCGTTTCAGTCGACACATCGCTACTTTTAGAATCTCCTAAAGTTCCCGGAGGATCTGTAAGTATATGTTGTTTTATTGTTAAATAAAATGATATTAGGTGCATTAGTTTTAAGAAAAAAATATTTACTTTGGTTTTCGGATAATGCACTTTTTAATGATAACCATATCAAATGTAGATTACAAAATAGAATCTAAATCGATGTGTACTTTGGTGGTGTTTCTCTATGTGAAACATAAGTATCCTTTTACATTTGGTTGTCGCGCTATATCTCTTAATGATGGAATGAAGTCCTTTATATAAAAATAAAGAAATAAATAAACCATTGAATAAGTATCCCACTATATAATACAATATTTTAGTGTTCATACAAATTAAATAAAAATTAAAAAATAAATTGTTAGGAGAGTTTGTAAGACGCTGAGCGATTCTAATGTTTTTTTATATGATATATTAATAACTTTATAATTGTAGGGCTTTTCGAAAGGATTAGATACCCCATTGACCGGCAGAAAATTTTTGGGACCTCGTGAGAGTCATTTATCTGGGAGATCAGCGTCTGAAAAGGTTTCCAGGTTGCATAGTATCATAGGCGAACGAACTGCCACGCCCAGTGACCAGTTAAAATCTATTTTCAGGTAAAATACAGATATTGTTAGGCCTAAGCCCATACCAGTGCTTAGTATTTGATTATCTGCCGATACTAAAAAACCTAAAATAATCGTCAATACTTTAAAGACCCACCCGATACATAGAATCCTGGTGATCGCCCGATGCCTATACACCTATTCTGTTACATAAGCCTAAAAATTAATTTAAAATCTGTTTATTATTAGTTTTTTATCTTATTGCACTTACAATTATAACTGATAACATAAGTGTTCACTAAACTCGTTCTGTCGGACTTGCAATGACTTTATTATTTTGGTTTCACAACGTTTCAAATCGTAACTACCTACAATCGTTTTAAAGTGTATACTAAATGTTAACTCTACGGACTTATACAATAGTCGTGTGCGGCGATGCCTGAAGTCTTCGCTCCCTAGTTACTTGAACCGTGAAGTTGTTGGAGGTCAGTTTAAGCTAGAAAAGCGGCTTCCATATATTTGGAATATCGGCGCTAGGCTTACTGAAAATGCATTTCTACGAAAGCTGCTTCTATAAGCCTTAGTTTTCATCGGTGCTGCTATCTATGACCACTTCACTTTTGAGTATGATTAAACTGCTCCTGCACATTTAAACAAAGAGAGCGTTTTGTCTCTCCAAGTTTTAGCCTCCGAATGAATCATAATTCAATTTTCCTTGTCCATACCCTTTGGTTTAGTTTTTGTCAGAAGGCTTCTTAATATATTTCCCTATTTAAAAACGGTTTTTATGTTGAAATCCCTGGCCATTCTCCGAATCTTTTCAGATGTTCCCTTAATATAAGGTATTGTGAGAATTGGTGATGTTTCTTGTAGAATGGAATATGCTATAGTATGATGATCATTTTGTAATTTTAATATTGGCTACCACTGGAGAGAGGGATGACCCCATAGGAAGGCCTGTAAAACCTATCTTACTTGAAAGTAGGAATTACGGAGACAGCCTTCCAATAGTTCTATCACACCCTCCAGAGGTTTGTTAAAAGAGTATTTCATCTTCCCTCAACTTTTGCCTAATTATGTCTCGTGATTCACATAATCCGATGTGTATAAACTTTTTACATCACTAACAAATCTGTCTAATGTATGTCTTTAAGAATATTAACAAAATGGTTCGATTTTTGAACAAATTAATTCATTTTACCTTGTACAGGTTGAATGATCTCTAACAAATATTTGGGCAAAGCATCTGTTGGTGAGACCCTTGAGGTAGTAATTAATCTTAGGGGCATGTTCGGCTTGTGGATCTTTGGCAAACCATGTTCTGACCAAAACTAAGCCAAAGGAAAGGAAGAGAGTCAGCAAAAGTTTCATGGAACTTTACGTCACGGTAGTTTAAACAATAGTGGGCAAATTGGGACAAAGCATATGCTTGATTGTCAACAGGTAATTAATGTAGTTTTTCAAGTAATCCTTGATTTCAGATTTAATGAAGTCAGTTTTCAGATTATATTATATAATATGTTATTTTCCACAAAAATATATTTTCCTATCCACAGTAAAAATTAAAATTTATTTTTACAGTTTATGCATTTGCTAAAATTTGATAATATATTTCAGATCTTGTAATCGGGACCCCCTACCAAAAATTCAAGATATTCTTTCCACTATGAAAGATAAATTCATTGAAGTATATACAGCAAGTGGTTTCTCTGTTGAAGAGGCACAAAACAGAGCTAACTTTGGAATTACTCTGTTTTACAAATATGTTGAAATGATCCTAAATACAGAAAAAAACAAGATATCAGATATTTCCGTAAGTACCCGTTAAATTTGCATAATTAGTAGATAATATATCAAATAGACAGGAATTTGAATTTCGATAATGTTGATACACTAGGGAGAGACCTTCAGTGGAGCAAAAATCAATTATTGACTATGTATTAAAAAGGCAGAATTTCAAGTTTCAAATTTATAACGGCAGGGTTAGAAGGGGAGCTAACTGTGGATCGAATCACCGTCTACTCGTGGCCAAAGTGATCGTCCCGTTTTGCATAAACCGAAATAGTCTCCAAGTGAATATGGTGACGTAGAAGCAGAAACAGAAATTAGGAATGAAGATCTTAAAAGATACAAACTAAACCTTTTAAACCATGAGAGTATTAAATTACTATATCAAAGAAGATTAATGGTCTTTTATGGACAAATAGCTGCTAATAATATAGAACAAATGGCCAAATAACATTGGTTGTTAAGAGAATGCAAAAAGAAACCTTGAGATTTAAGCCAGATAAAAAAAGAAGGGAACAACCTAGTTATCTCACTGAAGAAGTAAAGCAGGTAATAGAAAAAAAAAAGATATGATCATGAATGACTGTCCAACAAATCAGATACCAACGAGTACAAAAAAAAAGAACAAAGAAGTAAGACAGGCCATAAAAATCACTGAGACTTAGAAATAGGAGTCCAAAGTACTGAAATACGGAGAATTACATAACAAATGAAAACGGACCATTCGGACCAGACCAGATGATAAGCATCAACAAATGGAGAGCGCACTATCAGAATATCTTGAAGGAAAACCACCCAAAATACCTACAACCATCAACGTTTAGGCAGGGGGAAGATATTATGATGTTCTCCACGAAAAATATTAAACAAAGTCTAAGTAGAATGAAACACGATAGTTCACTAGGCACAGGTAATATATTCAAACAGAGCTGTTAAAGTATAGAGGTTAGATGTTACAACGGCGACTCACTACTATTTTCAATACGTGTTGCCGACAAAACATTCTTCCATAAGAACTCAATATTGTGTCGGTGTTTAAAAAAGGCAACCGGAACAATCTTGGATGTTTTAGAGGTTTAAGTATAAACAGTTCTGTCATCCAACTTTTTGGGAAAATTCTTCTGGCTAAGTTAAATTGGAGGTCAGAGTGGCTTTTTACCGGGTCGATTTTGTAGGACAACTAGTTTCTGCTGCAACTAATAATGCAGAAGG
Organism: Kuschelorhynchus macadamiae; assembly: GCA_030620095.1. Lineage (NCBI taxonomy): Eukaryota > Metazoa > Arthropoda > Insecta > Coleoptera > Curculionidae > Kuschelorhynchus > Kuschelorhynchus macadamiae. Next base: position 1,673,477 of record JAUTXW010001141.1, on the reverse strand, counting down.
CAATATCGATTAATCAAACAGTACATCTGACTTTTATAGATTTAGAAAAGGCCTACGACCCTATTCTTAGTTATCGTTTCTGGAGGGCCCTTGTGAAACTAGAAACTAACAAATCCTTGATTAGATTAATTAAGAAACTGTACAGAGAAAATACATTGTATAGCAAAATTAGAAAAATACTTTCTGATTTCATTAAAACAAAGAGTTTATGACAAGGGTGTAATTTATCACCAATACAGTTATGCCTACATAGAAGTGGCCCTAAAGAAGTGGAAAACATGTTGCCAGGGAATGGGAATACTAATCAATAATGAACTTCTTATGAGACTAATATGAGTAGGCATGGTGATGTTTGCAAGTAAGTTTAAAGAAAACCTAATACCTGGCAGTGAATACGGATGGGAATTTTAAAGGCCTGACCAGTGAAAACGTAGAAGTTCAGCTAGTAAATAGCTTTAAATACCTAGGAATGCTAGTTACAAGGGAATGTCTTGGGAAAGAGGAGATAAAGTGTAGAGTTCAGAAAAGCAAGAATGTTATAGGATGCTTCAATAGCCTTTGGTGAAACAAATATCTCTCACAAGATAAAAAGATAAAACTAAGGCAAGCACTGGTTGAGTAAGTTTTTAAATTGGTGCTGTATTAATGGGTAGTATAGAGGCAGTTGAAATGATTTGCGAGGAAGTGTTAGAATATCGAGATTTGAGAGTAAAATTTACAACGACATAAGATATATATATATATATATATATATATATATATATATATATATATGTGTGTTGATTTTTACTCCTTCACGGATGGAAAAATACAATGTGTTTTCATTCCGGGTGTACATCCGTTCACTACTGTCGTTCTGAAACGTTAGCAAAACTGTTCTTTTCAGAACGACAGTAGTGAACGGATGTACACTCGGAATGAAAACACACACATATATATATATATATATATATATATATATATATATATATATATTATGAGACTGGAAGAAACAGTTGTGGACAAAATGGATAAAGAAGGCTTAAAATGACCAAAGCCAAATAAAGTTTTCGAGTGGACTCCCCTGGTTGAAGAAAACAAGGTGGACCTAGAAAATCGTGGAATGGAAATAGAAAGGAAGTAGTGGAGGTTTGACACTTAGAAGAATGAATCAATGCACGTGAACTCATCTTTGGTAAATATAAAGTAATGAGCTAGGTAGGAGGCTAATATTTCCATCTGAAAATTCACTAATGTGAATATTACTAGATGAGGTTTTTAGTCCATTTACAGAAAATGTTTAACCTTAATTTTTTGAATTTGTACTCAGATTGTCCCATCAAACTTCAAATTGAAATAGTTTTAATAAAAATCCTTTGCGACAGATTACGGTGCTTGATGACCCTTAACCCTAATTTATTTCATTTTATATAAACTGGCGTGGCTGAACATTGAATAATATTAAGGATTTTATATTTGTTTCAGGCGCTGGTGGAAAAAGACATATTTTATCAATGCATGTTTTCTTGTTGTTTAGAAATTGTTTTATACTGTTACAATTTCCCAAGAAAATTTCCATGGATTTTAGAGGCTTTAGATGTGGAGCCTGTACATTTCGTTAAAGTAATTGAGTTAATTGTGCGAACCAAAGATAATTTATTCAGAGAATTGATAAAACATTTAAATAGGGTGAGTGCAATAACAATTTTTCTATATATTTTTTAAATATCATTAATAGTGCCAAGAATATGAATAGATATGAGAATATGAATAGATCGCATCTGAAAAACGCCATAGCTGAAACTATAAATGTGCCGCTTGTTGTAATCAGCTGCATTTTTAACTTCATATTTTTTTTTCTCACATGTATTTTAAACATGTAACACTGTGTTTTTTCCATGCAACTTTGGCCCCAAATATTATACAGGGAAAATGTAAAAAAAAAATGAGAAAGGAAAGAAAGAAGAAAATGTTAAGGAAACAAGGTTGTATGCCATCCTTAGATGTCAAAAATGTTTTCTAAAAATTGTCCATGGATGGGCGATTTTTTGGAGGAAAGTTAATTTAGGGAATTGGAGAAAAAGTAGTTTTTCAGCAGAAAGGGTGATGTTTGGTTAATTGGTCAAATTGACGTGTTCGTCAAACACATTTGCGTGTGTATCGGTCGCTAAAATAATCTTTGTATTTACGCTCTTAGAATAATCCTATATAAAGGAAAAAAATGCTTTTATGTAAAAAAAATAAGTTTGACCATTTTTACCATTTTTTAAAGCTAAGCGTTATGGAAATACGAATTATTGAGACTTTTTTCCCCCTAGCACTACCCTATAGGTAGCTGAATGCTTTTAAAATACATTTTTTTTTAGTTTGCAGGGGGCTGTTACATCACCCCATGGCTACCCTGTATAGTTGGAAAAAATATACAAAAAGATAAAAAAGAAATTTCACATGTTTAATTACTTTTACTTCCCTCGTAATTGTGAAAAAAATACTCCAAGATTTTTTCAAATCTTTAAGTTTCAAGGTCACTAGATGCCAAAAAACATATTTTCTCGATTCCTTCTATGTTAGCTACTTATCCAATTTACTTCAAATTTTGCACAAAATAAAGTAATACATAAGAATCAACTAGTAGAATTTTGGTACGAATTCAAGATGGCGAATGCTTGCAAAAATGTCTGCCTGAAGAAAACTACTTTATAAAATTGTGCTGCGAATTCAAGATGGCGGCCGATAAAAATTGCCCTCCCAGGTTCACCTTTTTGCGTCCATAGATGCCAAAAATGTCTTAACTCCGTCGGTCTGTCTGTGTGTTCGCGGTGTAGCTAAAAAACTACTTACCCGATTATATGGGGAAGACCTCCAATGTGGTGTAACATTTTGGAAGTCACTGAGTTATTGTCGACTTGACACAGTAGGTAGCTATAAAATAAACAGTATTTCAAAATTTGATACCAAAAAATCCTAAAGGGACTTCTTATTTTATTTCACTTTGATAAAGGCAGGTAGTTTAGAGATTGTTTGTTTTATTCATTATGATACTCGGAGAGAGATTAATCTTGTACCACAGTGATGGTTCAAAGAACGAGCCGAAATATCCATAGCTTCTTTAATCTAATTCAGTTCAATTATATATTACATAATTTCGTACAAAGTATACGTTACAATAATGATCCATATAATATAGTTCAGTTGTTATTTTACCTAAGTAATTTTAAAGGGAAATACAAAAAAAAACTGAAGACCTGTGACCTCCGGGTCGCGGGTGTTTCCTCTAAGATGTATAAAAATACAACCTCCCATCAACTAGAAGACGGCACCTTACGTCTAATGAGAACAACAGCTACAAGTACAGAACCGAGCTCCACAATAAATGTTTAGTTACTTAATTTATAGTATATGTTTATATATATATATATATATATATATATATATATAAATATATATATATAATCTATATATTATATAGAGCTTACTTTGTTGGCAACGACTATGTTCTTTTAACAAAGTATATTTGAGTCTGAGTTTTGAATTTTTTTTATGGAATAAATAAGTAAATATGGCAAGCTTTATAAGTATATAAATAAATCTAATTAAAAACAATAGAATAATTGCTCGTATGGTAGTGCAATGTCGTCTTGTTATCTTATAAAAGTCTCCACTTGGCTAACTTGATCAGTAATTATTCGACTAATAAGTTAAACTTGTTCAGATTCAAAAATTTATTCAGTTGATACATTATTTTCTTCAAATATAGAATTTAATTTTAGATTGAAGAAACTGTTATTGAGTCTTTAGCTTGGAGGTCGAATAGTCCGATTTGGGATGCAATTGAAAAATCAGGACAAGGGATACCTAAATTTCAGGACACAGCCCTTCCTGGTCATCTTTTATACAATGATACTTCAAGTGAGTATTGTAAGTTGGTTTTATTGTTTTTTTTTTTTAGTTTTGATATTTTCAAAATTAATCTGAAGTGTTGATTTCAATCAATAAATATGTCTCTATAAATCGGTAGCTTATGAATATTTATTTAGGTTTAGAATTTTTTGCTTAAATACTTTTATTTATTTATTTATTTATACTACTCCACAGGGCAATAGCCCCTATTATTGGGCAGGATACAGAGCAAATATTAAGTTATACAGAAATTAAATTAAATAAAGCTAACAGATTTAATTTTTTTACAATTGCAGTGGAAAATATCCAAATAATTCTTCAAGAGATTCTGAAGTGAACACATATTATGCAGTGGTGCGAATTTTAAAATGTTCGTTCTAGGCTTTGGTAGATAAAATAATGGTGATGAGCGAGTTGGTCTAGCGGGCACGTGAAAAGTAACCTCAGATAGTAGATGGAGTTAGGAGCAGACATTTTATTATTTACTAACTTGTATAGAAATGTGATCATAAAATATTGCGTTCTTTTCTCAAGGGGGTCCCATCAAATCTTAAAAGTAGATTTTGTTGGGAAGTATCAAAAGGTGGGTAAGACCCATCAATTTTAAAACCCATGAATCTTAAAAATGTATACTGTACTCTCACATTCGAACCTACTACGAATTAGATAATAAAAAAGCGAACATAAGGTTTTAGGTGACTTGAACTCCAGACTAGATCATATAAGATTCCGATAAGACTTGGCAACAGTATCTTCAATGTCATGAATAAATGAAAACCTGCTATCAAATATGACTCTCAAGTCTCTAAAATGTTCAACTCATTTCAAAGCAACGCCATCCATACGATAAAGTACTGCATAGGAAATCTACTTCTACTGAATGATAAAACGTTAAATTTATTGATGTTAAGGGGCAGTTTGTTTTTTTTACACCGTTGACTAAGTGTTACAAGATCAAGGCTCAAGTTTCGGCAATCATTAAGACAGTAAATTGCGCGTAGTATTTTCAAGTCAGCATAATGTAAACAATTATTATCCATACCGATAACGATGTCATTTATAAAGATGTTAAAAAATAAGGGACCCAGGACAGTCTCCTGGAGAACACCGGAAAATTGTCTGAAATATGACCACGATACTGTACAAATTGAGACCGACTGAAAAGGTAACTTTGTCAAAATTTAACCAAGTCTCCGGAAAAGCCAAAACAGGATAATTTAGTAACACACATTACCTTTTAACTTACAATTTACATGAATAACTTATTTTGTCCTTAAACATTATACTTCCCCGAAAGTAAGATGTATGTATTTAACACCAAAAGGTATTCTATACGTGATATGTGTGCAAAACTACTGTAGGAAGATTTATTTGATTGACTGAAATACATTTGCTTCATTTGTTTCTCATTCAAGTGTTAATAAAAGTGTATATTAAATTAACTGAATATATTTCTCACATCTCGCGCAGCATTTATGAATATAAGATCGTTGCAATTATCTCTTTATTTTCTGATGAAGCTGGAAAACAGTTTCATCCTACACAAATTGATCTCTGAATTCCGCCTCATTGAAATTTCTACATATGTTTAGCAGTTTGGGTTCTAGGTAGTTAAAATATTTTTGTCTAATAGTTGCTTTATATACTTTAAAATCGCAACATCACAATGCGATATGAAAATATTTCTTTTTTCATGTTAGACAAAATAACTCCTCATGAGAGACTTATCTTTTAGTGGAGGCGTTTAACTTTCGTTGGGAGCAATAACATAAATACGATATCGTCGTATAACTTAAAAATGGTTCATTGCAGGACGTGTTCCAAACAGGGATCAGTATGCTTGTTATGACGTTGGTTTAACATGAAATTAATTTTAATGTCAAGATATATTTGGTCAGTATTCTCCCAATAAATTTGGATTATGCTGGGGTTACCTATTTATCAAAATCACAAGAAAATATTTTATAATATGTTGTAAAATGTTACTTTGTGTAGAATAGCATGTTTACTTAAATGGGTCAACTTATTCTAAATATTTTTTTCGCTGGGGGTCCTTAGATCGTGAGGGCTCGAGATGAAATTGTTTCGATTGTGGTTTAATCTGTCTGTTAATACTATTAATACTCTTCTCCTCTTTCACTACTGAAAAAAAAACGAATAAATTTATTGACAAATCACGTCCACCAGAAACATTACGGTGGACAATTTATGTACGTCCTTTAATCGTTTTATCATTGGTATTTACCGGCACCGCGGAGTCTCAAAGGGTTTTCAACGGTTCTCAAGGACTAAAATTTCGCACAGCCGCATGATTTAATGTAAACACAAAGTTAAAACCTCACCCATATCAGATAGTTGGATATGTAGTTTCAATAACGTTAGGATATTATATTAATGTCAAATTGATGCCTAAACTTTTAAGAATATGTTTCTTGGCACGGGACCGTTGAAAAAAATCATTGTTATCCACAATATGCCGGAGTAACTTTTCGACTTATTTTATAGGGTGAGACTAGTTGAACTGAACGTTTCTTTGAGAAATTTTCGAGATTTTTTTTATCGTTCGTTTAATGCAAGATGTGATTTTTATGCTAAAATCTGTTTTGGTGATAATGGTACATTTTTCCAACATCGCAAGTAGAAAAGCATGCTTTTTAAGAGAACCACTAGTTGTAAAATGTTTATACTGGGCGGCTCAGTAGTTCAATGTAAATTTGAAAACGTTCATTTCATTATATTAAACAGCATCATAAGAAACACAAATAATAATAATCAAAAGCAGTTTTGATTTTACTAGCCTCCCCTCTCCCTAGTGCTTTTTGGCAACGTCTTAACGTACAGGCTTAGGAGAAATTATCAGAACAGTCGATTATTTCAAAATATACATGAGTTATCAAAAAATGTCGTATTTAAAAATTGGAATATACAGGTTCGCCCACAAAGTGATAGAGAATTAAAGTTATATTTTAAGCCCAGTCCATTTAGAACATTTTTTATTAATCTTACGTTACCTAGTTTCCGAGATATCATGAGATTTTGATTAGTTATAAAACACAAAATAAATTTCAATAAACAATTTAATAAATTAACATGAAAAAAAATCGGTATAACAAGTCATGGAAAAACGGCTTAATTTATGTTGAAAATGATCCCCATTTACTAACTGACAATGGTATAAATTGTCGCAAAAATGTCTTTGGGTATTTCAAACCATTTCAGTTGTTATTCTCCCACTTTCATTTAAAATTTTATTTCTTAATTCTTCTAAATTATTGTGTTTGTTCCGAGAAACAATGTTTTTCAGGTGACCGCAATAAAAGAAATCTAAAGGCGAAAATCTGGAGACTGTGAAAACCATTCCATAAACCCTCTTCTACATCTATTTGGGAACGTGACATCGAAAAATTCTCTAACTTCAGGAGTAAAATGCGGAGGAGCTCCATCTTGCTGATACCAGGTTAAGTTAATATCGGGAGTTAAATCGTTTATATTTGGAAATATTTCTTGCCAAGAAGCTGGAGATTTCGTTCACCGGTCAAATTTCCTTCAATAAAAAAGGGTCCAATTACATGTACCGCAAACAGACCAGCCCAGACATTAACTTTTTTTGGGAACTGTGTATGCAGTTCTTCATACCAGTTTGGGTTATTTCGCCCCCAGTAACGGAAATTTTGTTTATTGACCATTCCGTATAGTGTGAAGATCGCTTCATCCGAAAAAACAATATTGTTTAAAAAATGCTGGTTCTCTTCAATCTTCCTCGTAATTATTTCGCAAAATTCTAGTCTTCGATCATAGTCAGCGTTACAAAGTTCTTGTACAACTTTATATGGATGCATTTTCTCAGTATGAAGAATGGTTCTTACGGATTTTTAATCAACTTCATGAATCAAAGCAAGCTGATTGGTGGGTTGTCTAGGATTTTCTTGTATCAAAAGCAGAATTTCTAATTTTTTATCATAGGTAGGACTCCTAGATCTTGCTCAGTTTTTTATACTTCTAGTTATTCTGTAACGTTCTACAGTTCTAAAAACTGCACCTTTTTAATTTTGCCTGTCTGGGTCCAAATTCTTAAATAAATATCACATTCCGCCTGACATGATCTCTGTTTATCCCCTTAAAATTAAAATATCAATTCTCTGTGTTTTGTATATATATATATATATATATATATATATATATATATATATATATATATAAAATGTATAGACAATTTTGCATAATCTTCAGAAATATATAAATTATATATACAGTATACGGAGCAAAATATTAGAGGTAATTTGAAAAAGAAATATTTATGATTTTTAAGCAATTATTCATCTAAATTTAAAATATAACAATAAATAAAACTTAAGTTTTCAATATTGGTTTTCTTTTTCATTGGAAACTTTTCTTTATGTATTTCATAAAAGACAATCCATCAGTCAGTTTTATATTCACCACGTCAATCACACATCTCGCTCTAATTGTAATATTAGCTCGCTTGCAGCAAGGTTCAAAACGTTTTTGTCATTGGAGTCATCGATCCCGCCTCTACTAACAGGCCGCAGAGGGGGACCCATTTAGGGGTCGTTTATTTTTCATTTATTAGATTGTTTATTTGGATTATAATCCGTGCTTGCTATATCTTTCAAGGTTATTTAAAAAAATCAGTATTAATATACTTCTTCATTGCCTTACTTATAACTGAACATGAGGATGTGATTATGTAGTTTGAGAAGTGAGTTTGTGGATCCTTTTATATGAACAGGCTCTACAGAGTGTCCCAAACTCTCCATGCACCTGTCTTAATATAGGAAACCGGAACGTACAATTCAAAATATGACTAGAGGGAATTAAATGAGTATAACTAGGGTACATTTTTAATGTAAGAAAATTTAAGATTTCAAAAAAGCGGTTGTGACGTCATTAATTTTTTTTTGCAGGAGCATACTTATTTTTCTGCCAATTTGAAAAGATCTTATTTTTTGTAACTTTTGTGTGAACAAAATTTCTCAAATTCTTTTTATCCAAAAGTTATAAGACAAAATTATTGAAACTATACGAAAATCGAGTAGTCTATGAAAACCATGGAAAAGAAGTGGCATTGGGGCAGTTAATGAAACTGAACTTATGTCAGAACTTTTATTGTGCTTCGTTTGGATATTTACAAGTATTAAAAATGATTACACACAACTAACAAATAATTAAAAATTAACAACTGAGTAAGAAAAAAAAACAATAATTTACTTAGTTCGTAATATTAGCAATATGTCCTTCGACTTCCAAACGATTTTCTAGATTTTGTCTGACTTTTCTTACTGTGGCTTTTCTGAACTCTCTGTTTAAACTGTGACACACGTTCCGGTTTGTTTGTTTCAAATGTTCTGTATCTTTAGTTGGCTTTTTATAAACCAAATTTTTCAGTGGCCTCATAAAGAAAAAAGAGGCTTTAATGCTGGCGACTTCGAGGGCCACTGCATTGTACCATTAATTCCTATCTATCTTTCCCCATAGTTATTGTCTAAGTATTACTTTACGACTCATGGTTTATGTTGGAGCGCGCCACATTGTAGTTACAATGGGACGTCTTAAATCATTCCTGTAAGACTCTAGCACATCTTCATAAAAGAAAGACCCAATTAACATTTATACCATAATGCCCCTGATTTTGAATTTCGTTAGCTCAATGTGGAATTTCTGTACTCCAATAATGTTCATTTTTACGATTTAATTTACCGTTACTTACAAATCTGATTTCGTCAGTCCACTGGATATGATTAAAAAGATACTCAACAAAATTGGTTCTTAGCTCCATATGTCTCTGCGTCTGATATTCTAAATTATGCGGCTTGTAATCGTGATAACCGCTTGCCTTCAAAATTCGTTGCATAGGGGCCTTTTTTAATTTTAGAGCAAGATAGGCATGTCCAATAGTATTTAAAGATGTTTTTCAAAATATTGTAAAACTGCAGCTACTGCGTGTTTATGCCAAACCATTTTTCTGATTTTTTCTCCTTTTCTAGAATAAAATGCTTTTTTTGTTTTGTCGCAAAGTTCTTTCCAGTCTTGCAAATATTTGTTATCAGAAAAGTGACTGTAAAACAGATCTTAAAGGTTTTTTGACACTCGCTATAGATTAACAAGAAATTCACCTTTTCTGCGTGAGTAATCATTGTTAAAAATTACAAATTTAATAACAGTGAGTATCGAAACGAAGAACAATACATGTTTCTGACATAAGTTCAGTTTCATTAAATGTCACAATGGCACCTCTCTTCCATGGTTTCTATGCTTATATACGTATATTTTTGAAAATATTGTCTTACAACTTTTGAATAGTTTTTTTAAATAAAACTTACTGAAAAAATACATGCTTTTCAAATATGCAGAAAAACAGCTAAAGTTCGTTTCACGAGGGTTTATACTTATGTCATCGGTCCTAACTTGGAAAAAAGGGTATGTCGTATCTAATTCATATAAATTCAATAGCGTTCAAATTTTCTATTAAAGTTAGGCAATATTGAAGCAGGTATATTTCGAACCGCTCTTTAGAGCAGTGTTCAGAATTATTTTCTAATAAAATTTTTAATTTAGAATAGAGTTCATTTAAGAGAGTTATCAGAAAATATAAAAAATAATAATTGACCGTGTATAACAGTGGTTGTATACATCTTACATTTATACAAAAATATACCTATTCTTCGCAGTTTTATGATAGTGCAAAAAAAATTCATATAATAATTTAACATGTGTTTTGTTTTTTTTTTAATAAACACAGTAAGCAACTGCAAAATGATACGTTTTGCTTAACTGTACATATAGTAATAAATATAACTTCTAACTAGGATAAAAAAAAGATAATAAACCGTATTTATTACCAAAAGAAACTCCCAGCGAAACATCAATGAACAAAAACTAAGAATAAAAACAATAAAATAAAATAACATAGAATTCTGCTACATAATTCGAAACACTTTTATCGTCACTGCTGGAGTCTGATGAATCTGAATCGTTTAAATTTATGATAACCGGGACAATATTTGAGAGTCCAAATAGCGATCTGTTTCCCAGGCTGAGTGAATAAGATTATTGTATAGCAGCAATAATGGGTACATTTGACAAGTGTCACCCATAGGAAAATGAGATCCATTAAAGAAAAGGTAATATTGTTAATTTTAAACATCACTTTTCGAATGCTTTATTACATAAGCTTAAGACTGCATTGGAAGTAACTGGATTAACTGAACATATTCTCGAATCATAGTACCTCTTGCACTCTGACCATAACATTTTTATGGGATTAAATTGGCAATGGTAAGGTGGAAATCTTAGTATTCGGTGACTATATTGTAAGGGTAGTTCATCAAGTCTAAAGGGGCAAAAATAACATTTTAATAACGCAATCTAATAAAAATACATCCTACTATATATATATATATATATATATATATATATATATATATATATATATATATATATATATATATATTTTTTTTTTGGTAGAGACTTTTTAACTATATACTTGTAGCCATCTTAGAACTAGTTGTTTAGATCAACTTGAGTTTGGAATTTTCTCTAATATCCTGGAATGGTAGGATGCGTTATCAATCACTATGAGGGAAGGCTCTTCTCAATTTGGGAGTAATTGTTCCTGAAACTTTTTTTCAAAATTTTCAGCATTCTTCAGCTTCATGGTAATCACCGGACTTGGACCCAGATTTAAAAAAAAGGCTTACGTTAGACACAAAACATGTCTCTGATCCAGCATTAAAAAAAAACTATTTCTGGGTTGACCTTCGGTTGTCTGAGGAACACTAACTTTTTGGCCTCCTGAAAAAACTTAAACATAATCATGTCCGTGAAATTAGCGACGGTTTTCAGCGACGAATTACGTTCGCAGGGCGTGCGCTCCAATACAATTTATATTCTTCGACGTATAATTTTAAAAAGAGTTCATATAAATAAAAGCGTATCCTACATTTTTAATACAACTTAAAGAAAGGATTACACAGTCTCCAATTAAGTGACAAATAAGAGAGTTCCAAAGAATACTTCTGACTTCTGTCAGTACTGAATAAGAGTATGAATACTAAGAACAATAAATAAAGCAAAAAGGTCATTCAAAAAAACTTAATTTTGTTTATTTTAGATTTTAGACAGAGTTACACATTAAGGGTCAATTAAAATGAACTGTAATGTAATGTATGTACTAAAAAATCCCGCTCTGCTAGTATTACTGCTGTCAGTACCGCATAAAGGGTTGAAAAAGACCATTCAAAGATACTTTATCTCTTTATTCCAGATTTTGGATGGGATTACACTTCTCTCCCTTTAGGAACCAAAGAGTACTTCTATTAAATATTACTGCTCTCATTGCCGTCCAAGGGAATGAAAACGCGAAATAATATATAATGTCAAAAAATCATTCAAAGACACTTTATTTTTTTATTCCAGATTTTGGATATGATTAGACTTTCATCTTTTTAACTGAGAATAACTGAGAAGGTCTTAAAAAGTACTTCTGCCAAATAGTACTGCTGTCAGTGCCGTCCAAGGGCGTAATGACGCGAAATAATATATAAAATTAAAAAGCCATTCAAAAATACTTTTTTCTTATTCCAGATTTTTGATGAGGTTACACTTTCATCTTTTTAGGAATACCTGAGGAGGTCTCAAAGAGGAGTACTTCTGCCTTACAGTAGCACACAATATGTACGCCTGTCTCATTTTTCCTACCGCAGAATCTGTATGTTAGGTCACCATCGTGTATCCCCAATTTACTCAGATGTATCCTGTAAGTATGCCTGTAATTGGCCTTAACTGATTTCTGCTCAGAAGCATCAGATTTCCATCAATATAATATTAGTTTCCTCAATAAAGATTTCGCTGTGTGTATGTCCCTGTTTACTTTGCTAGTGAGCCTTTTGACTATCTCTTACCCATTTGTTTACCCAGTCTCGTACTGTACACTTAGATACTCCAAAGATAGGCTATGGTTTGATAAAGTCCTCGAATGATCCTATTTTAGCAAGCTCATCGGCATTACCTTCTACGCCGCTATGGCCTGGAACCCAGAACAACTGAACAGTGTTCCTTTCATCCAACGCAAATAGTTTTGGATACTGAAGTGCCCTCAAGACTATCTAAGCAGATGTTGATGCGCTAATCTACATAAGCCCTCCTTCTATTTTCCCGCACACATTATAGTATGGCGAATATTTCTGCTTAAAAGACAGTAGGGAGAGAGCCAAGTGTGAAATTCATACTTCTCGGCACATCTCCATTGATTTTTTTTTGATCCGTCTGTAAACCAGACCAACCTATTACGAAGGAAATACACCCCGCCGCGCCATCTGACCACAATCTTCGATCTTGGATTACCACCTCTGTACTCTGGTCTCATTTTCAACACTGGTCCCTTAACTAGGTCTCCAATTCTGAGATAATTTGTTTTTGGACTGCTACCAATTAACAGATTATTTTCCAGTCGATGGAGCCTCATTCTCGCCTTTCTCTGGATCACAATATGCAAAGGTGACAACTCGAGAATCACCTCCATGGACGCTGTGGGTGTTAGTTTCAACGCCCTGAGTCTTTAAATCTTGTTCAACTTGAGCCTCACCGTGTTCTGCAGCACCTTTGGCCACCATACCACGGCTGCATATGTAATATATGGTCTTACCACAGTAGTGTACAACCATTGTACCATACTTGGTTTAAGTCCCCATGTTCTGCCGTTTAACCTTTCCTAAAGTAGTCACCCACTTTTTGATAAAGTTTTCAGCACAAAGCCTAAGTGGACCCAATCCCACTTTATTCATCTTCTTGGTGAGGGGTATTATGGTGGTTTTGTTGCACTGATACTAAGATCGTCACGATCTAACTACCTTTCCGCAACTCGAAGAGCCCCTTTCATTCGGTCTGAATTTACCCTGTACAAGAAAAGCCAAGTCGTCAACATAACCCAGTATTGTATATCCTGCTCCCGTAAGAGGCCTTAGCAGACCATCCACTATGCAATTCCAAAGCAGTGGGGATAAAACTCCCTCTTGTGGACACACTATTGCTGATAACATTTCTGTCGCAGCCCTAGCCGCTAAGATTTCGCTCATTAGTGCGGTATATATCACTCGGTGTTGTAGCATGCAGCCAATCCACCTACAGGAGGTTCTGTCGGTTGCTAGGTCCCCGGGTTTTTTGTGAGTATTGGCGGAGACATTAAAAGCTCCCTCTATTTTAAGAAAATCTGCTAGCACACTTCTTTATTTTCAATCGTGTTCTCCACCTTATTAGTTAGCTTATAAAGAGCCGATTCAGTTGATCTTCCTGTCTTATAGACGTGCTGTTCTTGTTGGAATGGAGTTCCCACAAATATCATTGCTTTGAGCGCAAAGCAAATAAGGCTTATTGACTATAACCAGGAATTGTATAGTATATCGAGTGTCCTTCGAGAGTATCTTTAAGAGCCTGGTGCATTCGGGGTATTTTCGACCTCCTCACAGTGTCTCCTCCATGATTCTCCCTTTGCCTTTTTCTTCTTGCCTGATTTCAGTTTTCCGTCTTATTGCCCATCTCCTTGCACTGAGGTGAGAGTTCCAACAGGGAACGTTCCTGTCTGTTAGCTGGTCTACTCCCAGCACTTACTCAGAGGTATTATTTATCGGGCACCTTCTACGTAAGCAGTTTTCCAGCTATTGGAAAAATACCCTTGTAATTGGACATTTGGAATAAACAGGTAGATATCGGGGCCAGTTCGGGATCACACTTTGGAGGCTACTTTGCAAACATTTTAGAACATTTTAATGAATGGCTTCAACAAACGAATAGAAGAATTGACTGCTATTTTTACAAGATAGAACTTTCCCTCATTTTTAGCATGTCGATTTTTAGGAATGAGGTTCTTAAGAAGGCTTTTATGGAGACATGCAAATATTTTCTATTCTGGCTTTATTACAGGATTCCAGAAAGCAATATTTAAGGGTAGGAAATTGCAGGTCTTAGTCCGAAAATAACCACCACGAATAAATATAATATATTTTTAGCTCCATTTATTTTTCACTTAAAACTTGAAACTCCGTTAAAGGGAACATTAAAATTTGGTAAAAAATGGATATTTCATTGAGTAAAACGTAATTATTAAGAACTAATATGAAATCGACGCCGGCATCGGTATTGTCGTCGTGGATCCAATACAAAATATAACAATTACACTAAAAAAGTTTAAGAGTTAGGCCAAGTTTAGTTGCCATGGCAGTTTAGTATGCCAGCTATGTTTTGCTTATGTCGTGGTCATGTTTTGTAATTTCGATATTTAGAAAAATTATTGTTTCATTGTTGCAAATCCCATCTTAAACCTATAACTGTCAAGTTAGACCTGGTCTAAATTTAAACCTCTTTAGTGAATAGGGCTGTTAAAGTTTAAATTTGAAATCTAAAAAATGCCTGTTTCTAAGACTTCTTTGGTATTTGTACGAAATTGATTGCTATATTGGTCTTTGAGATATAGAGGGTCTTTGAGTAGAAAAATTATTGTTTTTTAAGTAATGAAACATTTATAGCTATTGATTAATAATGAATATCTGATTTACAGGAAATCAAAAATATGTTCCTAAAAATATTTAAATAAATCATTGTTCTAATAAGAGACCCGCTACTACTGTTTGGTTGTTACTTGGCGTACGCCGGTGGCCAGGTGTATAGACTTTAACGCGCACCAAACAGGCAAACTGCCTTTTATTTTTACTTGGCCTTCACCAACTGGTTCATTTCTGTCGCAGCAGAACGCTTTACGTCGGTAAAGATCAATCGAACAAAATTTCTACGGGAAATAGAGAGCGAAGATGCAAAATAATTGCTGAATTAATAGTTTAATTAAGTTATTTGCAATTTGCTTTGGCAGAGCCGCATTACCCATCCACCGCCTCGCTGCAACAAAAATCGTTTATATAATTTTCCTTGTTTCATTTTATCAGTGAGTAGGTAATTTTTATATATTATATTAAATGAGGAGATAAGTGTCTGTTATACGGAAGAGAGGACTTTTTTTTGAAGGTCACTTTTTCCCACGAGCTTGGGGCAAGTAAATACGTTTGCGATTGCTTTGAGGGGATAGTTATCTTAAGCGGGCCTCAAAAGTTGTAGATGCGGTAATGGCGTTGGGTGCTAATTTGTTGTGTTCTGTGTTGGGTACTACACTAAAACAGGTGTATAATTGCAGTGATACTGATTTTATATAGTTATAGTCAAAAGTAACACCAGTCAGTCGTCTAATCGTCGGTGTAATTAGAATTATTATTATATTTTAGAATATTGTTTCGTTTAGTTTATTTAGAATAGTTTATATGGAATATATTATGCTTGATATATAACCTTATTTCATTTTTCTGTGGTACTTATCCGATTTGCTAGAGCTATTATGAATGTTAAAATAGGATTTCAATATTATTTGTCATTTATGAAATCTCCTAATTTTTTATTTTTAAGTACTTATTTAGAGAGGGGAGGAGGCCCACTTTAACATGAAGCAAATGTTCGTTTGGATACAAGTCAGCTATACCAACTTAGAAAATAACGTCAGACTTGTTCGGTCTATTTTTTTTTTGTTTCTTCTTGGCATCGCGACGCCTTTAGAATACATTTTTAAGTTAAACACCCTGTGTAATTGAATTTTAGTTCAGTTTTCCACACTCACATATACTGTCATAGAGGTAGCTATATGTCTAAGAGTATTTGACAAATATTAATACAGGTATATAATGAATTTAATAAACAAACATTATATAAAAAAATTTAAATTTTTAAGATCATTGTAATAATACACTGTATGTTTATATATTTATTTACATATTTGACTCAGTAATTTAACGGTTAGTGTAAATTTTAAATTTAATATTAGATATGGTATAAATATCTAAAAATAAATTTCATTTTTAGTAGTACAATCTCCTGGTGGACCATCAGCAACAGATTGTTTTCAGTCACCACTTTCACAATTATGCAGAAACTTGTTTCCTTCTAGTAATTCCTCAGTACAGGCTCAGACGTCTGGTATTCAACTAAGTAAGTAATGCATATATTACCGTCTTACACTTTTTACAAAACACATTTCTTTCATTACATGCGGTTTTAAGACATAGTTTTTATAATTCGCCAAATACCATATTATACAATAAATTTAAATAAACGTTAGATGTTATAAGTTAATACATCTACATACAGATAATCTCTACATGGCCAGCGACATTTGTTTAAAACTTTGAGGCAGTTTGTTATAAAAGAAGGGTGCATAATAATTAAAACTGTAGATCTTCACACTCTCAAGAACTGTATTCTGATATCCAACCCCTGTCTACTGTTTGTCTAACATCATCTCTCCAACTCCACATAAAGCAGTAAACTGAAATACTGAATGGTAAGTCTGCAGCAGATCTGAACATGATTGAGTCCTTCAGTGGAGTTCTTAATAAGAATACAGTTCTGGAAAGTTTTCCTGAAACACAGTCTACATATCCCTCAAAATTCAATCCCGGGTCCAGACATATTCCCAGGAACTTTTATGAATCAGAGTTATCCATGGGCAGTTCTTGTAACCCAAACATAATTAATGTAAAGACAAGTTATTAGTGATAAACCATTTAATCAAACATTAAACTTAAGCGATATACATACATCTCTAAGCATGTGTCCAGTCTCAACGGGAGCAGTGTCGTCAGCAAACAACATAATGTTAAATTGCAAGAAGCAGTGAGGATATCATTTGCATACACTAGGAATAATAGTCCAAGTATGGAGCTCCGAAAAACCTCATGCTTTATAATTTAATCATCCCAAAAATATCCCATTCGAACTCACAGTACTTCAGTGCACAGTAGCTTCCCATGGCCAGCACAATCGAAAATATTCGATAAGTCACATAATGTGGCCGCAACATATTGACCATCCTTTAAAGCCTCCGTTAATCACCCCATCAGATTTGTCAGTGTCATGACGGTGGATTTCTTCCTCCTGAAACCATACGGACTGTTTATAAATATATTGCTGTCCTCAAAAAACGGACAAATCTGCTCCTTTAGAAAGCCCTCTAGTAGCTTTCCAAACAGTGGTACTAGGAAGATATATAGTTCCCAGGATCATCCTTGCAACCCTTCTTGAAGATTGGGATCACTTTGGACATTTTAAAGCACTCTGGAAAAAGACTATTGTATGCAGTGATTAAAAAGCTTTGTCAAGGGAGCAATCAATTGCCTCTTGACTCTTTTGATATTATACACATTAATATTATGAAAATATATATATATATATATGAATGAATCATATATATATATATATATATATATATATATATATATATATATATATATATATATATACACTTACTTTATTTACTTTTAATATTGCTGATAACATCGCTAACGTTGTTATACGTAATTTATGAGAAGAAGAATTTAGAATTGTTTGCATTTTGTCTCTGTATCTAGTTACTAAATGTATGGCTAACATTTAAAATAATTTGCAACAGTGTGTCGGCAACAAAAGAAAAAAGTATTGAAATCATAACAATTTAAAACACCTAACCCTTGATTTTTCTCCTCTCCCCGTAAAGAGTTTATTACATCCCAGGACTATTTTATTTTATATAAGGAGTTTTTAATGTAATTGGTATATGCATTATGTTTAGCTTCTTTTTTTTATTTTAACATAGACCCTTTTATAGTTTTTTATTTGTGTGTGTGGTTCAGGGGTAGGTTAGTTGGTTTGTATATACTTCTCTCATATTTTTGATATTTTCGTTAAACTATAGCCCTCCTCACTGGAAGCTACCGTCATATCATTCAAAAATATAAAATATATTAAAAAATGAATCAAAGTCATTAATCAGATTCCATTCCTCTATTCTTTGATAATTATACTTTACATTAATTTCTTGTTGAGAAATATACCTATATATAAAATTTTCAGTAGTGCTAATTGGATTAAACTCTACAATAATATCCACAAAAAAATGATTTGATAGTTTCAAATCGAATACATCTACAGCATAATCCATTATTTTATAAAATTGTATAAATATGTTTCTTTTATTATTGGTATTTAAAAGAATATTAAAATCACCATTTAATTATAAAATAAATAAACCATTACTTGATTATGCGATTATTAATAAAGTTAAAGTCCTGATTAATTTGTTGTAGGAAAATATTAAACTCTCTGTCGCGAGCTCTGTAAAGCCTAAATATTTCCCTCATGTTGCTTATATTTTCGTTAAACTATATTATTTATCATTATTCTTCGCCTTTCCGCTCCTCACCGGAAAAACTTCTGTCATACCATTCAAAAATATTAAACATGAATCAAAGTCATTAACCAGATTCCAGTCCTGTATACTTTGATAATTAATCATTACATTAATTCCTTGTTGAGAAATAAGCTCCAATAAAATATGATTTAATAGTTTCAAATCGAAGACAGCTACAGCATAATCCAGTATTTTCGAAAAATGTATTAACAATCATTACAGTTCCGTATTAAACTCCCGAAATAAATCAGTGAAGTATTTCTTCTATTATTGGTATTTAAAAGAACTTATTAAATTATATATATAAAATTAACTTATTTTGCGTTTGTTAATAAAGTCCAAGTTCGCGTTAATTTGTAATAGGCAAATATTAAACTCTCCATTGCGAGCTCTATAAACAGTTACGACTATACAGTTAAGTTTTTTAAGTAATACGGCAGACAATTCACAGTAATTCAATAGGCAAGTTAAGAATTTTTTTTGCGTCTATACAGTCAATTAAATCTCTAGTTGAGATAACAGTACCCCCTTGATTTTCCTAAAAAAAAAAGAAAGATTTGACATGGAAATCATTTATTCTTAGGTAGTCAAGTTCCTCTTCTTTTAGGTGATGTTCACTAAAGGAAGATATATTGTAGTTCTTGCTATTCCTTAAGTCAGTTAAAAAGGTTTTAGTTTTTCCACCCTGTTTCGGAGAGATCGGACATTTAAATGTACTATTCTTAAACCATTTGTTACTTCCCCGTGATCCTGTGGTAAATTATATCCTTAGTCGGATATTTATAAAACAATACATCGGATATTTATAAAACAATAAATAATTCGCACATATCAGTATTCATAAAAAGATCTTTATATTTTGGATCAAGTGACACTCTCTAAAACTACTTTTTAATTCACCCTTTTTAGTTCTTAGCTTTTCGCAAGAGCTGTGGATATTTAGATAAATTTTATATAAGTTTGGGCTTCTTTGGGAATCATCAGGTTTGAATTCTGACATAAAAAGTAGGAATATTCCTGCTTTAAAACTACAGTTATGGATGCGTGTTCCTGGTTTCACCTTATAGTCACCGGTCTATGTGGTTCTTACACATGCATTTGACTTACATCTTTTTTAAGTTCCTCAATTTCGTTGGTTTTGTCCGAAATAACTTGATTGACCGTGAGTAATTCTCATTCCGTAACCATTCTCACGCTTAAAGGACAATTTATTAGTCCTTTACTGCCACTTATAACCCTAAGGCCAATAATTCTAAGACTTCAGGAGGTGTGATAGTATCCTCCACACATTGGATACTTTACACAGCTTTTTTCGACGTGTCCTTTACAATATTTGCATTTTCTTTCAGCCGATTTGATCAATGCGTCTTAATCATCTATATCTATCGGGGCAGCTTGCTACTAGATAACCGCCCTATATAGCACAGTATCTGAAACGATATGGTAGATACTAAATATACAAAAAAATATATACTTTTGAAATTATTATTAATAAATTCAGTTTATTTAATTTTCTAAAATTTGTAAAAATTCCAATTTTGAATATTTATATAAAATTAATTCTGATAATTTAAAACAAGAAAAATACTTTAATCCAGTGTTTTCATTTGATTATTGCTAATTATATTGTAACGTATAATGCTTTAGTTGTTTATTATGAAAATCTTCATTTGTTAAGAAAATTAACAGATACCTTTACTGCAAATATAGCCCCTCCATCAAACTTAAGGTATCCATCCTACTGTTAAATGGGATTGGTCAATATGTTACGGAAGCATCTTGACTCTGTCACATTATCTCCTTTTGAAATGATTCAGGAGTCGTATACTTTGCCATCGTTTAAAATCCTAATGGATTGTTTAAACAGACAATGCATTCCATCTGACAGTATAGCTTTTTCATCAATACCTAAACCTAAACTAAAATTGCCAAAAAAATGTTCGACTTTTTTTATTACCACGGGAATACTCACATATGTTCACTTTGTTCTTTAAATCACAATCTTTATCATCTTTTTTAATGCTAAAATTCGGCAGGTGAGAACATAAATGTAAAAATGCAGTTATACGTATATTGGTCGAATATGCAATTGTCATCACACTCTTTCACACTTAAACATCCGAGAGAGACTCTCCGCCAAACAATTTCTAAATTAAAAATACGGCATACAATTACACAACCGAACAACATTTAGTACCAGCATCAATTCCTCGTCTACAACCGCCCGTCTTTTTTAAAAATTCCTTATGGATTCCTCAACTGGGTATTTTATGGCCCATAAGAAATTAGCCTCCGTACCAGTGTCGATAGTATGGTTTTTCTTCGACTTTAATTTTTGAGGTTTTAGATTGTCGTGAAAATTTTCAAAAGTTTACTGCCTTGTTAAGATTTTGATTCTTAAGCAAATTTTACTACTAAGTGCTTATAAATTGTGTGCCATCGTCAAATAAAATTCGCTTTGGCTTTCGTATCTTCGTGAAATAGTCAGTGATTTTGGTTACTATGGTTCTGGCAGTTTGGAGTTCCATGGAGTACAGTTTTACCTACTTAGTGAAGACGCTTAGTACTTATAAAATGTATTTTGAAGCTCCTATAAATGTAGGTAGGGGTCCAAAAACATCAACCATAACAAGGTTTTTCTTATCATAAGGTATAATTGGTGTTAAGGCTCCTGTATAGCATTTGGAAGATATTTTTCAATCCTTGACACATTTCACAACTTACTATTTTCTTTATAACAGTCTTCATGTTTTTTTGCAGCAAAACTCGCTTCCGTGAACATATTTTGCAGACTCCAAAGTGACCACACTGAATGGGTTCGTACACACATCTTCCATTCCTGGTGAATTTTATCCATACTGAATATACCATTATTTTGTAATCTGTAATAGAGCAGCTCTCTTTTTTCTCTCTTTCTAAGTCTAGGTTGAAATTGAATTTAATTTCTGCCATAACTATGTTATTTTCTTTGTCCTTATTCTCTTGTTGAGCCCATATCTGGATAAAATATCTGACGTTAGGTTTTCTTTACCGTTAAGGTGTTGAATTTTAAAATAATTATTGTTTTTTTAAATTACCATCTTGCCAATCGGGGCGTTAATAAACTGCAATTAATTAGGGAAGACAATGCTTTATCATTTAAAACGATAACTTCAAATCCTAGTATAATTGTTTCCCATTTCTTTATACAGTTTACAATGCTTATCAATTCTTTTTGCGTGGTTCTGTAATTTATTTCACAGCTATGTAACCTTCTGCTAGTAAATGCCACATTATGTTTTTATTCATCAGAAATTTAAAATATTCTTCCTCCACTGCATCACATTTTTTATAGACCGGTTTTTAAAGTTTGGGTGATACAGTAGAGCGCTGTTAGGTCCTTCTTAATTGCTTTTAATTATTGGTCATGTATCTCAGTCCAGGGGTGCGATTTTGCACTTATCATTTCGTTAGTTAACGAAAATTTTCTCCGTTCGGAGAGCTGTTCGGCATGACAATCGGATTTTCCGATCCTGGTTTGTTAAACACCAACCTACTACTAAAGCCGCCATTTTCCGAATCTTTCAGTTCTTGAGTTTTTGATAATATCTAAATTTACTGCCTTGGAGTTTTATTTCGTAAGATAAAAAGTAGTTTTGATTACTTGAAAGCTAAGCCATGATATATTAGCATATGCATCATACCGTAAATAATCAACAGATGCCAAAATATTCAAGAAAATCATGAAAACATGGATCCTCCAAATAGGCAGCGAAGATAGGAAACTCGTAAATCCTTCAAATTAAACAAGGTAAGCTAATCTGTTTAAAAAATATTATCTATGTCATATTATTACGAAACCTGTATATTTTACTTATTAATGAATCATTATTTTTAATTCAGTGAATTCTTCTTTCTTGATCATTTTGTTAGAAGAACGGGAAAACATAAAACGCTATCCTCAAAATGTACTTCTTTTTAAGAAATATTTAACAAAGTTGTGAATATTCTCTTTAAATATTAATTACATTATTTGCTATATGGTGCAAAATTCTATATTACGTATTTTATTTTTAAAAGAAAAGGGACCTATGTTAATATGTATTCCATCTATTCTAATCCAGCGCCGCGGCTGTTATGCAACCATATAAACATCATACATTTATCAGCCTTTGAAACGCGGCGCGCCTTCCACAGAAAAATAATATAATAATATAGGCGAAATGCGTTCCTCGGGAGAACAAAGCGTTTTAAACTTAGAGTAAGAATAAAACTCTTACTCTAGGTTGCAATTGCCCATTGTTACTGGGGAATGGCCCTCCCTATTTTAAGAATAGGCAGTATTTTATTTATTTTGGTCTCTCGTAACCTAACCTAACTTTTATAGTTCACAGATACACAGTAAACAAGTCGAACAGCTGATGGATCACTTGCGGAAACATAACAGTGGTTCAATAATGGTGTATTTAAGTATTGCAAAATTGAACATAAATACCAGTAACTAGGAACCAGTTTAAGAATAATATTTTCTATTGATGGAAAGACTAAAGAAGCAATAAGGGCAGTTGAATCTAGATTATCATAATACTATTACAGGTAGGCATGAATTTGTATATTTTTAAGCAAATAGACTGTACTTGCTAAAATTATATTTTATTGTCTATGTCGAGGTCTATGTATAACTTGTAAACAAAAGTATTCCTTAACAGGTATTATCAAAGAAAATTTATAGGTAAGCTATTATTTTCTTTGGTATTATATATTTTCACTGTTGAGGGCAAAATGAAATAATCTTTGTTTTTCTTTAAAAGAACTAGAACTAGAACTAATAGTTGGAATTATGTAATGTTATAATTATTAGAGTAGGGAAATAATTAGTTAGTTAGATTATATTACACAGTATGTGGTGTATGGCACATTTATTGATTATAGCAATATTTTTATTTTTTTGCAGAATATGACCCTAAAAAGAAGGGAATGATACAAGAAATGATGTCATGTATTTGATACAGTATTTTCATTTACCTTTCACATACTTAGTCAATATGAGGAAGAACAATCACCGAAGCGCAATTACAAATTCCTCGATAAGCTATTTTGTTGATTCAAATTTGAACTCGACCATTTTGATTGTAGAAGTAAGTATTAATTGTGATTATTTTTTTTTTATAAAGAAACTTACTATAATATTAGACTTAAACAGATTAGGCTAGTATAATTAATAAGCTTATGTTTAACAAAGTCTACTGCAAAACATACCTATGAGTTCGTTATTATAACAAATTATCAGTTTACAGTATCAAACAGAATTTAACACTTGAAACCTTGTTTAATTTGACTAATTGTTTTTGCATTGATATTCTGTCGGAAAACAGCAGCAAGATAATGCATAGCAACTCAACTGATGAATGGTGCACTTATTTTTTTATTATGTCATCCATTAAACATTGTGCTAGACACCTCATTATGTTTTATATGTTTGTCTAATTTCTTACAGTGTGATACAAATATGTTTGAAGTGTTTGTTTTTCCTTGGGTTTTGCTAATTGCAATTTTTAATGTGTATTTTTAAATTAATCTTTTGTTCAAATCTATGAATCGCTTTTGAAGTTTCACATCACAATAAAAATATTCCTATGTAAAATTGTACAGGGTGCCTGATTATATTCTAAATGGTACATACCCTAGAGGCCTTATGCTATAAGTTATCAGAAAACTTTAAATACAAATGTTTTTGGGTTTGAACAAAATCATCATTCATTAATCATTCTTGCCGATTATAAATATACTAGGTTTAAACTTTATCTCTAAAGATAATAGAGAAATTTTAGAAAAACCATAAGAGGCAATGTGTAAGAGAGAGATGGAGAATGCTCCCAATATAGTGGAGTCAGTTGAAATCCATTGCTTCTTATGATAGGGTTTTTCTTAAATTTCTTGATTATCTTTAGAGGTAAAGATCTTAAACCTAGTCCATTATTAATAATCAGCAAGAAGAGACCATTTGAGGTGTATCTATTATACAGGGTGTGCCTTTTAAAATAAGGCAGTCAATGCCAATTTGCTAAATTTCCGATTATCTTTTGTTTGTTTTTCTTGTAAATTGACCAAACCTAAACACTTTTATATTTAAAGTTTTTTGATAACTCATAATAAAGTCTCTAGGGTACTGTTTAAAATATAACCAAACATCCTGTACATAAAATCTGTATAAAATATCAGATGTGTTAAAAATTAAAAAAAAAACTACATATATATACATAAAGGAACAAAAGTGAACCAAACTTAATTTTAGAGAAAAAATTATACACCATATACATTATACCTATATCATGAAGAAACCTTATTGTTTGTAAGTTAAGTTAATTGTGTTTACCATTTTTGACCAGAAGAGGTTATTTTAAATCCATTATTATTGTAATTCTGGGATACCTTATACTGATACTGGAAGAAACTAGGTTGCTAAAAGTACATTTTGTAAGAATATATTAAATATTTATACAGGATATCCCAAAAATGTTGTATAAGGCGCAGCTGCTGTTTTTTTATTATGGACTATTTTGTTTTATTAAAGAACAAAACGTCTGGTTTATATGCAATTTGGTAAATTGAGGTTTAATACCTTAAAAAAGACTATACATGAATTTGTAATTCGTTTTGTTTAAAATTTTATTTTTTAAACTTCAATTTACTTTAAACATCTGTATGTTGCCTTTTTTAATCATATCAAATAAAGTAAAACTGACTTAAGTCTATGAAAATTAGATTACTCACAGTGAAAACTGTATTTTGTAACAAGAAACATTTTTTTCTCGATTTTTTCTTCAGAATAACTTTATTTTATAAATTCAATTCTGTCTCTATTTTGTAAGATTTGGAGGTGATCATGGTATCTATTGTTCAGAAAGTCAAAAACTACAACATATATAAAATGTAGCGAATTTCCCTCAAGCTAGTTTTATAAGATTTATGTGTAGTCCTAGTAGCTACCTTGCAATTCACCCTTTCTTATAGGCTTTGTTCAGTATAATTTTTAGAATACCTAGTGGCATTGTGGATTGTGACGTATAAATGATGAACTTAAAGATGGAAATTTTAGGACAATATTCGGATCTCAATTTTTATTCAACAAAAATTAACATATTTAGTTACGGTTTTCGACACTGTCTAGCAGGCGCGTAACTAAGGGGGGCATAGGGGAGGCGATGTCTTTTTTTTTGGGATATTGCATGGGCGCCCGCAGAACCATAACTGATGAAAAAAAAACCAAAAAAGGTCATGCATAGTCCATTTGGTATATAAATGTAATTTATATATGTAATATACAATATTTACATTTTCCAGGGGAGGCAAGCGTCCCCCTCCTCCCTTCCCCTTATTCAGTAACAGGAGTCTAGGGACGCCCCTACGGTCTAGCACTAAGTTTATAGCCTAGAGGATGTTAATGCACAGGTCTTCAGTAAGTTGTTTTACAGAGTGTTTTGTAAAACACTTGTAAAAAAAGTTTTCCTTGTTTTTTTTTAATTCTTTAGTTTTTTTTTGTACAGGGTGTTTTCAACGAAATTGTAAATTTTCTTTAAACATGTTTTTTTTCTCAACTTTTGTATCCCTTATACTATTATTTCTTACCTCAGTTATGAATAAAGGTAATGTCTCTAAATTTATAAATGCGACTGTTGTACAGGGCTTTCATTTATATTTTGACACCTAGTTACATCTTTAATTATAGAAAATTTAAAAACAAACTTTAATTTCAAAATTTGTAGGATTATTCCTGTATTAGAGTCTAAAAATATCAAATATTTCTAAAAATTATTGAAAAGTAGAAAAAACTACATAACATGGATTTTTTAAATGTGACACCTTGAATATTATTATCTAATTAAATTAGTCTTTTCATACCGATTATAAATATATGAGTTCAGAGAGAGAGAGATAGGACTAATATCTTTGACTCTTATGAAATGGCTTTTATCAATTTTTTGGATAATCTTTAAAGATAAAGGTACCAAACATGATATAATTGCTAACTTCAGATTCATTTAATGTTGCAATAAATGGGGCCAGCTAAAAAAATATAGGTTATGTAATTTCTTCTATTCAGTAATATTTTGTATAGTACTTAGAAGATAATAGTGAAAAAATCCTACAATTATTGTGTTTTTATTTTCTATAGTTAAAGCTGTATCTAGATGTCAAAATATAAATAAAAACATTATACTTATAAAAAACTGTTTTGCATATTTTTTACTTTGAACTAACTTCAAACTCATCATTAGAATTCATTAATAGCTATGTAAATTTAAATAATAACAGACCTTTTTACCATTATTTAATAAGTTTCATTAATTTTTGAACTCTCAAATGACCTTTTGATCTGATGGATCATGAAAGTTAGTTTAAAGTAAAAAGTTCACAATAGAATGGGGTAAGAAACAATTGTTTGATGCATACAGGAGCTGAGAAAAACAACACATCCAGAAAAATTTACATTTTGGTGAAAACACCCTTTATATAAAAAAAGTTTTTTGGTATTCGGGTGTGAATTATCCTGGATAGAAAAGAATAATATAATATTTCGTTTTGTAATAGTCATTGTGTGTGTATAAACATTTTGTGAAAATGACAAGGGCTTAGATAATACTCTGTGTAACAGATTTCTTGTGGCCTTTTGCATTTTCGAAGCGATAAATCCAACATATAGTGCTAGGCATTATCGAAAACCACAACTCAATATATAAATTCTGGTTGAAAATTAGTAAACTTGAATTTTGTCTACAAATTTGGACATCAGTACCTAAAATTAATTAATTAATGTAGGGGTTATGGTTATATTGAATAAAAAAAATTGGGTGGAGGTACTATACATGCTGTTGGTTACAAACACAAGTTTAAAAAGCCATATTTATATGGATATTCTTCATATTTTCTTAAGGGGAATATGCTTCTTAAGTATTGCTTTTAATTTTTAACGAAAATTGGAAATATACCTATTTTATCAATAATTTTTTTACAATATTTTTTCTTCTTTTTAGGTATTTCAAGTCACAGTGTGAGTCCTTTGGACCCTTTGTAAAAGAAAATGGTGTGTACTTACATATCACCAGAAATCAGCAGCAATGGAAACTAATTTCAGCTTGTAACAACTCGAACAATAAAAACATGTCCAATTGTAATATTTTTTTATTTAGTGACAAATATAGAATTGATTTTCACTATAAAATATTGCAACACTTTAAAAAAAAAATAAAGAAGTTCCAGTCAATTTCAGAATAATCAAAATAGAAAATTATTTCATTTATATCTTAAAGATTTATGACTATACTTAAATCTAAAAAAATAATTATATTTAGGCGTTTTATAGATACCGATTTACAGGGATATAGAAAGTTAGAGATTGATACCATTATGACATCAGTTATAGGTGGTATTATTTATGAATCTTTAAACAAATTTCCAAAAGTTAAGGTATGAACGTAGAAATATTTATTTTTCAGTTCCAACTGTTTCTTTTGGTAGTTATGTAAACTCTCCAAACGTCAATTTTTAGTTTTTAGATGATAAAATTACTCTATTAGGTATAGGATCAATTGTGCAGTAATTTTATTCTTTTTAATGCAATGAAAAAAATGCAAAGTAAATTTTCGTCTTCCCAATCATATGGTAATTATCAGTATCTTTGAAATATATAGAGAGTGACCAAATATCTATTTTTATTAAATGAATACCCCGTCTATTTTTTACACCTATGAAAATCTAAAAAATATCTTTCCAAAAAACTCCATGGCAAATTTTCTGATATACCCACCTATGATATTTAAAAAACTAAAATTAATACCTTCCTGCAAATGGCCATATTATTTTTGAATATATAAATTTCATAACAGTTACAAATAGAGTATTTCTTAAAAGGGCTTCTTTATACAGAGCATTCCATGTAAAAAATTACACTGTGTGTAATATTTTTTAGTACGAGAAATAATAAAAATATTAGAGAGGGACCACTTTAAATGGCAATCAATTTCCCTCGTACAGATTGTCACTACAATTTGCTGCATATTCAAATAATTTATTAGGCCGTCATTTACTTTTGTCATACAAGATTCGGACTAAAATTTTATCAGTCTGTCTCTGTTTCTCACTTGAGTTTTATACAATTTTATTTCATTAGGCCGCCATTTTGTTTCGCCATATTCGATTTTTACCAAAATGTTTCCATTCCGTTGAAAACTTAAATTCAACTGGATAAGTAGTTTTTAAGCTATGCTGCGTACCGACAGACTGACAGAAGTGGGAAAACATGAGGCCCAAGCACCCTAAAGTGCAAAGTTCTGCAAAAATGTTAAAGGGTTAATTTTTCATTTTTTACTCGTTTTAAACTGATCTGCTGGTGCTTGCCCTTCTTCAATAAGGACTTTTATTTATTTTAAACTTTATAATTAAATGGTTAAAGTATTAACTTCCATTTGTTTATTTTTCTAATGATTTAATAAATCCTATTATGTATTTTAATAATTTTAACACAGAATAAGTGTGTAACTTATTTTATTAAGACCATATTACCATTTTATTAAAAATCGTCTTAAAATAAACAATACATTTGGAAAAATAAAAAACATATTTTTATTACAAATTCATTAGATAACTATAGAAAACAAATGTATTAGAAATTAAAGTTGGAAGTTTCATTTTGAAAAAATATTTAATTCAGAATAAATATAACATTTTGACTAGTACGTATAAAACTAATCCACTCTAATAAAGATATGTATGCATTTATCACTACAGTACATTGAATTTGTAGACAATAAAGAAAAAAAACTTAAACTCTATCTCAAAATATGGCTTACTAAAGTATTCAACAATTGTCTGTTAAAATTATTAGATTTTAGTTTAATGTTGATTCTTTAACAAATGTTTGCTTAGTGTCCTATTTATTTAAAAGGTGGTATCTTAAAATAGTTATTTCCTACCTCGAAATACCTGACAGTGTCTTTAAGAATATCATATTCTCTAATGTCTCTAAAATATCTGGAAATACAAGTGCAAAAATATTATATTACGCCTTTATAGTAAGGTATAATAACATTAAAATCTGTTCTGGAAAAGCACAATATAATATCCACTAAAATGTCACTCACAAGTCAAATTTAGGTCTCTTGAAATCACCACTTATTTGTTAACTTCTGTTTTACTAGAATATTAGTAGGTATTAGGTACAATATTATTCACCATCACCAATTGATGCCAACAATGCTGCTATATCTTCCATTTTAGAAGTATAACAAACACAAGTATTAAGGATCTCCAGACAGACCTTAGTAGCTTCAGATTTTTAACTCTTCATCACCTTTTAATTATTTCCAAAATAATAAAGTATACTTAATTAATTAGGCCAAACAAATGTGTCGTGTTTTGCTCAACGTCAACAAAATAATTTTAAGGTTAACAGTAATTGTCAAATCGTAATGAAAAATTGGCCTACTTGACGTCAAAAAATACATGCAATTTTCCATTTAAGAAATGGATGCTACTTCCAACCTTTGTCAGTTGTTTCGCTAAATCACGTGATTTAGCGATTCGTTAACTAACGAAATGAAAAGTGCAAAATCGCACCCCAGTTCCGTTTCGTCTCCTTTTTTAGCAAATCATATAATGATATTAAAATGTAAGAATAGTTTTTGCAGAATCATCTGTGGTAGTTACATACACCTAAGAATGCCCTTAATGTTTTTGATTTGTAGGTTTTGGAAACTTTTTATGGCTTTAATCTTACTCTCATCCGTCCTAATTCCATCCGTGCTCACGATGTCTCCCGGAAATATAACTTCTTTACGGAAAAAAGTGGCAGTTTTTTAGGTTTATGTTCATTCTAGCAATCTTTTAAATACTTCTAAATACTGTAGATGTTCTTCCGATTTTGAAAATACAGGTATGTCATCCACAAAGACAGTGGTAAAACGTCTGTAATCCTTTAGCACAGTGTCAACAAATCTTGTCATTCCAGCAACAGCAGTTGATAACCGAAAAGGCATCCTCAAAAATGTATACACCCGTCTTCAAATTTAAATCCACAATATCTAGTATCGTCTGGGTAAAGCGGTATTTGCAAATTGCTACTGGTTAGATCTAACCACCATGTGGAATCTCTCTCGGTTGGCCAACGTTACTTGCTGGAGCTAACTTATGGTGGCTACAGGCTGGGCAATAACTTTCAGTTAATTTCTTAATTGATCTGTCTTCGTCACTTTTCTTAATTGTTATTTCTTATAGGTAATGTATAAAAAAAACCTTAATTCAGATCCGTGTCCGTAAGCTAACAAAGATATATTTCAATTAATTAAAACCCAAGCTTCATTCTAAAAGACACCTCACCTCAAATTTGCAAGTTTTGATTATCATTGTTTAAAATTTATTGTTCGTTTATTTGGTCGAGGTCAGGTGAAGAAGAAAGAAGATTGCTTCTATCGCTGGCCATGTCGAGTCAATTCTTCTTTCATTGTTAGAGAGAAGGGAGACGAAATACGTCCTTGCTATCAGACATATATGCTGATATCGGATATTCAGATTCTTTGGAGTTAAGGTCTAGGTTGAAATGAAACTCCTCCAGAAAATCTTGTTAGTTCTTGGAAAAAATTTAAAGATTAAGGTTCATGTCTTGTTGATTTGCAAATACCTACGAAAAAATAATCCACAGAGGAAACAGTGAACAGTAAAAAATAATATTGTAGTCCACCTTGAAAATCTAACTTTCTAAAGTCGGCATCAAACTAGTACCCTGTCTATTTACTATCTTTGTTAGTTTGACGATTTGAAAAAGTCAAATTCTCAGGATAGAATAAGATGTCATTTATTTATTTTTTGTAAACTTAAAGCTTGCGAATTACTATGGACACGGTTCTTTACTCATTTGTCTACAGTTACTTATTAGACTTTATCAGTTTTATCTGTGAAACTTGAAATTCGTAAATAAAAAGATATTAAAAGTTATATACATTAATATGTAAGTTCAGACGAGCCAGTTATTCGAAAACTGATTATTAACCGATATGAAGGAGAAAATGAGCATGATGTTTTAATTATGTTTTAGGGTTGCCCGATAAAGAAGGAAAGATAAAATTAATATCCCTATTAGATGGCGATAATAAAACGGAAAGTCAACAAGGCAGCCCAGGTGCAAGGCCCGACCCCCAAGCTGCTGCTATACCTCGAAGAACTGGCAGTTTATCTATTATATTCAGAAAGGTAACTTATATAATATTCAATTACGGAGGTTGTGATTTATACCATGTCCTCCCCCGATAGTTCGCCAGTGATTAGGGGTTTAGCTTAAAATTAAATTTATCCTTGAAAAATCAGTATCTAAACCAAAATACTTTTAAATGTGAGAACTAATTATTGATGGTGCCTTAAAAATATCTGTATACATAAATATTTCGTTGGAGCTTAATCGCAAAATTTTAAAATGTCAGTTTTTTTCACTTACATATCAAACAAACTGAAAATTTTTAAAATTTTGAAATCAATTCTTTTCCATTATTATGTTTCACTCTTACGATGGGCGCAATGATGAGACCCGACAGAAACATTCCGTAGACAGACTAGTCTACATGTTGAAATATGTAATTTTATTAAATATTTGCTTCAATCAATTTAAAGTTAGATATTTTTCTTCAGTTGTGAAAAAGCCAAAAATTATTTTTATTTGTCATAAGAGTGTTGTATTGGAACTTTAAATGTTAAAAAGTAAAAATTCTAAGCTTTAAAATTTGTCTACTATAAATGAATGAAATGTTACTAGGTCTACTTTCGGAAATAAAAAAAATAACAAGATTGTGCTATTCTCAAATCAAATCTAATTGTATAGTTCATAATGATAAAGAAGAAATTTTACAAAAACTAACTTACTCGATTTTAATTTTGCGTTAAATCAGCTTGAAATTTGTAGTAGGATTTAAAAAAAAACAACATACAGGATATTTTATAATAAACACTTGGGACCCAATTTAAACTAAATTAAAATATGTAAAAGAGAATTTAATTTTTTAATATATCTCCTTAAGCCCCAAATGCAACAAGGATAATGTGTAATTCGCCACTCTGCACAAAAAAATCTTTTCAGAGAACTTACGAAACCTTGCAATCGGTAAAGGCGTCCCGAAGAATGACCCTAGTGGATAAAGACAGGTACCAAAAAATATAAATCTTGTTTTGAATAAGTAACGTTTTCAAGTAAAATTTGATAATTTTGCGACAGTTTTAAACGCCTGCAGCTTTTAACTTTTTTTTTCGGCGCCGAACAATTGTTGAGTGCTTTATTATACTTTTAAAATACATGTATTTTACAATGCTACCAAACAAATGAAGGCTTGACTGTTCTGTAAGCAATAGCTGTTTTTTTTTCTTCTCTGCATCACACTTAAACTTATAAGGACGCGCGCGCGAAATTTTTTAAACGAACTGTATTCATTTGGTTGCGTTCAATTACATTTATCTTGTGTATCGACTGGCCTTCATGTCTGATCAGTTAAATGTAGATTCCTGACATCTCAAGGAAGATTAAAACAATCGTTTGCGCAAAAATAATCAAAGTTGATCGAATTTTTGATGTTTCCTCTATTAAAACTCTGCGACTGCCTTTTCTGATATTGGATTAGTATTTTGAAAACATTAAAATAAATCAATACCCTAAATCTAAGACGCGCAACATTTTTTACAACTTCCTCTTTCCATCACTATAGCACAGACTGGACTCATAGTGTAAAAATCTAGGAGCGTTATCAGATGGTTAATTATGGAAATTTGGTAAATTTGGTTGGGTAGTAAACAAGTGTTACGTGAATTTCTATATCTATCAGTTATGGGTATTATAACTTTCTTATTAAAAATAATCTAATATCGTAAACGCGCCAAGCGTTAGAAATATTTTCCATAGTACCATATAATCAGATCTCCTGATTCTGGAATGTTTCATTTCAGTTTATTTCGCTTATTTCCCAACTGATGTTGAATTTGCCCAACAGTTAAATTTTTACATCTTTGTTTGGACTGCCGTTATATACCCGCCTGCCTATATACAGGAAGCGAATATACATGTTTCTATAGTTTGGAATTTGTTAATTGTAACTATGTAACGCAAAAAAAGTATGCGGGTTAATACTATGTTTTATTTTTTAGTTTTATAATATCGCTGGTGTTAGAATGCAGCATCTTTGCTCCCACCTGGGCTTTGAAGATTTCGAGTTGCGAAGAAAAATATGGACTATATTTGAAGATTCAATTCGCCATACTGATCTTATTAAGGACAGGCATCTTGATCAATTGCTCATGTGTGCAATATACGTAATATGTAAAGCTGGTAACATCACGAAGATTCCGAACTTGTTTACCATTATTATGAGATTTTATAGACTGCAACCGCAAGCTTCTAGTTCAGTTTATAGAGATGTTTTGATAGGAAGAAACATAATTAATGGTAAGTATAATTTAGAAAGTAGAAAGTAGTTTATTCATTATCAATATGTACAATCACAAACGGATATACACTTAATAAATTGTCAAAAATAATACAGTTAAAAACCTGTGATATATAAATAATACAATATAAAAAAACAAAAACAAAAAATCACTTACATTAGTGTATAATAAATACATAACATTTACAATATTTCATCTATTCAAGAACTCAGTTGTGGAGTAATATGTTCTGCCAATAAGAAACTTTTTAGCTTTTCTTTAAAAACCTTTACTGAAGAATAAGATTTGAGCTCTTTGGGGAGCTTATTGAAAATTTTAACACCCATGTAATAAGGACTGGTTTGGGATATTGAAAGCCTCTTATAATCAATCACAAGATCACAGCTGGTTCGCGTCCCATAACTGTGATTGTCCATGTTACTGCTGAAATGTGATTTGTGTTAAACAACAAATAAAGCAAGTTGGTAGATGTAAAGGCTCGGCAAAGTCATTAGATTTAGCTTTTTAAAGCTCTCTCTGCAAGAATCACGGAATGATAAGCCATCCATTATTCTAACTATTTTCTTTTGGACTCTAAAAACGTTTTCAAATCCACTTGAACTGCCCCAGTACAGTAAGCCATATGAAAGCAGCGACTGAACCAACCCAAAATATGTCAGCCTCAAAACATCTGCCGTGACAGTACTCCTTATCTGCCGAACTACAAAGCATGCAGAACTAATTTTACCTACAAGATAATCTATATGTTCATTCCATTTTAATTTGTTGTCAATGTATAAACCTAAAAATTTAGTAGATTCAACCTGTTGAATTGATTTGCCCTCTAATTTTAAGAGCCTACTACTCTCAACTGAAGTGTTCATTGTACAGAACTCTATAAAATTTGTTTTTGTAGTGTTCAACTTTAATCCATTTCTAGAACACCAATCAGCGATCTCGCCTATTGAATTGAATTTGAAGATTTTTTGTTTTTTTACATTCCTTGATTCATTCACTATCCTCCAACATTCCTTATTTTTGTTTGGTGCAAGCATTATTCTACCATTGTTATATGATGTTTTGGCCAGATTTAATTTATGAATGTAGTTACATTTGAGTACTTGATACCTTGACTTTACGAGAGGGTCCTTACTGGTACTATTAAATAGAGCCATTTCAGAAAGCATGTTCTCTAGTTCCTTAAGCTCATGCGTTAACCACGGACTTATGTTGGTTGGTTTTTTCTCAATAACCTCTTTGGAAATGCAATTTCGAAACAATCCAAAAATATTTCATTAAAACATTTGAACTTCTCTTGAAACTCCGATTTCTCATTGACTACACGCCAGTCAGTCTGAGATAAGAGGTTTAGATATTTATTTTTGTTGGTAAGGCTAAAAATCCTGACCATCTCCTTATCTTTCGGACAATGGGTATCCATTTCAAATCTGACAACTTGAAAATTGTGATCTGATAGAACAGTCGGAGCAGAAAGCACACTAAAGGCTGGAAAATTAATAACGATATTATCTATACAAGAACTAGTAGTCTTGTTTATCCGAGTTGGTTCTCTTACTACTGGGTCCATCCCAAACTGCAAAAAGATAGCTCTGATTTCAGTCGCTCCCCTGCTATTCTCCAGCAAGTCAATATTAAAATCACCACATAATATAATTTTTTTAGAGCGGTCATAGACACACTCTAGAACTGAGTACAAATTCTTTAAAAAAACATTCAAATCTCCTTTGGGTGACCTATAGACCCCTATGAAAATGCAATTAACATCCAAAAATTTTATATTCACCAAACACACTTCAAAGTGGATGTCAATAGCTGGAAATTGTAAAGGTTCAATTGTACATTGTAAATTTTCATTTAAATACAGATTTACCCCTCCACCTGCTGAGTTCACTCTAGTATAAAAAGACAACAATTTATATCCAGGTAGAGTCAAGATTTTTGATTCATCTTTTTTTAACCACGTCTCCGTAATGCAAACAAATTCAGGTTCATGTAATGCTAACAAATTTTCCAACTGAAGGATTTTATTCTTTATACTTCTAATATTCAAATTAAAAACACAATTATACTTTACAGAAGAATCATTCTGCACTAGCGGCGCCAGGACTGTCTCCTGTCGTTTTGTCGAACATTCTGAAAAGAATATTTGTTTAGCACTACTCCCTTAATTTAATGTTATATATTATAAATTTTGAATATTAGCTTAAGTTATGCCGCTAGAGTAATTTTTATAATAGAAAAAAAAATCTATGACGATTTGTAGCTGAAGGGCACTCTAATAAGACATTTTTTATGGGAAATAAAGATTTTTTACAGATTGTTTATCGTTTCCGTTTCTTTCTTTATAAATCTCATTACACCTTTACAATTTGTCTTTAGTTTTTTCAGAAATATTTTTTCTTTTTTATGTTTTTTAATAATATACTGTACCCGTTTTAATTTAAATATAATTTTTCAGATGATGGAGAATGTCTACCCGAAAAAAGAGATGACTTAATTCAATTCTACAACTCAGTTTACGTAAAAGTTATGCAGACTTACGCCATTAGGTTTCAGCCAAATTCAAATCCCAATGTAAGTTTGTTTATTTTTATTTTTCAGTTAAAAAAATTTCAAATAAATAATAAATCCTATTCAGATCAATTTTGGCTAAATAAAAAATGTATAATTAATTTAAATAGAATTAGAGAAACATTTAACATAATGACAACTTGTTTGTCAGGAATAGTGTAATCAACAAAAAATTTAAAATTATTTTTTTGTAGGTTTATATATATTTAAAATTATAACTTGTAACTAATCGAGAGAGTAATTACGAAATTGTAGTGGCGGATTCATGGTTTAAAACTATTTTTTGGGTTTTTCGCCTTTGGAAAAAATAAAAAAATAAAATATATTTACCGTATAAATTGAATAGATAGTCTTAAGTTCTGGGTCCACTATGAAGGTACCCGAGGAACGACACTGAAAAATGTTTGTTTTCTGGACGTTTCGGGGGAAAGTCTACCCCCGTCTGCAGCAAACCTACAAATAAAATACTAAAAGCAGAATATTTCTTATGTACCGTATCAGAAATATAACCAGAATGGCTAATCTCGGTAAATATATTTTATTTGTTTATTTTTTCCAATTTTCTAAGGCGAAAAGCCCAAAAAATAGTTTTAATCGAGGGAGATTATCTAAAATGGAAACTTAAACAATCTTATCTTAAAACTAGGTTCATATACGTGTCAACGAATCTATTAGACAGGCCATAACTTTTAAAGTACTTGATGTATCAAAACGAAATTTGGTATAGGTAAATGCTATATAAAGAGGAGAGTTTTCGCGTATTTTCACTTTCCGGTCGCTTCACCGGAAATGACTTCAGTTTCGATTTTTTAAATGGAACATTCTGTATATTTTTACATTTTTGGATTCTTGAGACAATTTTGAATCAGAATGTGACATTTTAAAGACTTTTTATTCCTACTTGATTTTTATAGCCATTTTTAAAATTGCATCTAGGTGGCCATGACCGGTCACAAATTAATCTAAGGACCTGAAATGATGACAGAATAATACAATCGCTAAATTTTAGTGGTTAGTCTGATAGCTAGGAGCAAGAGAAGTTGATAAAATCATATTTTTGTGTCTTACTATTTTTTCCAAATGGCTACCCTTTTTAGACAAGCACTTTTTGAAAAGAGGATTTGTCTGCGAATCTAACGGTACTAATTTTTTTGCGATTGGATTAAAAGTCAGCTCAAAAATTAAATATTACTAAGAAAAATACTCGATAATCAATTATTTACTTTTATCAAGTGTGCCATGGAAATCCATGCTGGATATTAAGTAAGATTTTTAATTGTAACGGTTGATCAAGATTACTTACGTTGGATCTACCTATGCGTCATGTCACGTAAAGTCTGCCCAGCCTATCTCTGTTGATGAAAAGAATGCGTCTAATGCTCTGAACAGCATTTTTTATACAGTTTTCTGCTGCCCCTGTTGAGATATCGTCATCAAATTTAGGAGTGCAAATCTGTATATTTGGCTAACAAATAGTTCAGATTATTAATCAAAAATATAACTTCAACTAACTTCAATAACGCTGTAAAATGTAAAAGAACAATATTCGAGTTCACTGTAGTTGTTCAAAGTGCATTTCTCTTTGTCCACGACACATTTCGTTGTGCAGCATTTGAGGCGCAATACTTCTAAATAAACGTACAATCCTTTCTTCTAAGATTTCAAGAGTGGCTGGGGCTGTTACATAGACTCTTTAACATATCCCCAAATAAAGAAATCGAGAATAGTGAGATCCGGTGAACGGGCGGGCCACCGTATTGGGCCATTGGTTGCAATAACTTTACTATTAAAATGTTCAATTAAATAATTAAGAACTCTGGTATTCTGAGGCGGTGCTCCATCTTGCTGGAAGTAAATTCGGCGTAAAACTTCTAAAGGTAGATAATTAAGATGTTGCTCAATTTCATTTTGGCCTAAGTACCTAACCCCTGTTAATTAGCCTTCAAATAAAATTAGCCCGATTATTCTCTTACCAACGACACCAGCCCAAATATTGACACCAAAACCTTTCTAGAAAATTTCCTACTCTCATTTCATGTTGATTTTGTTGGGCCCAGTAATGAATGTTTTGCTTGTTAAACGTACCATTATTAGTAAATCTGGTTTCGTCAAAAAATAAGATAACGTTGATAAAATTTGGGTCAATTCTACAATTTTGGAACAATCAATCACAAAACAATACCCGTCTATCGCCAACGTCAGGATACAAATGTTGGTGTAACTGTTACTTAAAAGCTCGTGTTTCTTTAGTTTTTTTCTAGCTGATTCATGACTTAAACCCAGTTCGTGACTAATTTTTCTTAAAGAAATAGTTTTATCAACTTCAACCATAGCAAGATCGTTAATCTCCATTTCTTCATTTATAATAAATCTCCCTTACGCCACTTGATTTCCTTTTTGATGCCTAAAGCGATTCTCGAGATATGCAAAATACTGATGGACTGGATGTTGCCGGTCGGGGTATCTCTGAACATATAACTCAGCAGCATTCCTTGAATTTTTATGGCATTCTCCAAATATTAATAACTTATCGACTTTTTTACTTTGAGTGTACATTATTTTGACTTAAACAAAAATAATACTGAAAATCAAGAAAAATAAGGAAATCTTATGCCTACTCAGAAAGAATAGGTAAGTGTCTCTGTAAAACAAAAAATCTTAATATCTAGCATGGCTATCCATGGCACACTTAATAAAAGTAAATAATTGATTATCGAGTATTTTTCTTAGTAATATTTAATTTTTGAGCTTATTTTTAATCCAATCGCAAAAAAGTTAGTACCGTTAGATTCGCAAAAAAATCCTCTTTTCAAAAAGTGCTTGTCTAAAAAGGGTCACCACTTGAAAAAAAATAGTTAGACACAAAAATTTGATTTTATCAACTTCTCTTGTTCCTAGCTATCAGACTAATCACTAAAACTTAGCGACTGTATTATTCTGTCATCATTTCAGGTCCTTACATTAATTTTTCAGTAAGTCTTACATTCATATTTTCCATTTTAAAATGTGACATATCTGAAGGTGAAACTCGACGCTAAAACGCTACACAAACCGCTGTACTCGCTGACAAGTTAAGTCAGAGTAATTGTCCTGACATTAGCCAACACATCATTTGGCAAGGCTCTGTAATAAAATTTCGCTGTAGAAATAAGTGCTCATTAAGGAAACGCATATTGTTAAAGCGTTATATCAAATTAGCGCTTAACAAAATGGCGTATATTTAAACATTGCATTTTAAGGACATTGTAACAGTCCGGTCATAGCCACCTAGATGCAATTTTAAAAATGGCTATAAAAAAAATCAAGTAGGCGTAAAAAGTTTTTAAAATGTCACATTCTAACTCAGAATTGTCTCAGGAATCCAAAAATATAAAAATATACAGAGTGTTCCATTTAAAAAATCGAAACTGGAGTCATTTAGTGACTGGAAAGTGAAAAATATGCGAAAACTCCTCTTTACGTACCATTTTCCTATACCAAATTGCGTTTTGATACATCAAATACTTTAAAAGTTATGGCCTGTCTAATAGATTCGTTTATACCCGGTATATAATTGGACCGTAAGATCAAAGCATAGTTTATATAATTGAATGAATTGAATAATTGAAAGTCAAAACCTTGCAAGTGCTTGCTTGTTTGTATTATCAATCACACAAATAATTGTCCGTTAAATACATTCATTTCTGTTAGGGACTAAAGGGTTGCCTTGTATCTTTTTTAAATCATACATCCGTTTAAGATTCCATAGATTCCTTCGATTTTGGTCTAAATAAGGTATCCTGTCAGCTAGAAATTGCATAATCCGTACCAACTGCTCCTATAATTCCAGTGAGTAGGATTGATTGTGGGATTTATTTTTAGCTTATATAATTTGCCTACAATCAATCAATGTAATTCAGCAATTCGTAGAAATCTTTATACCATTAAGAATATTAAACTTCCCATTAACCATTAATCCTAATTTAAAATTCCTGGGATAATGCTAGACTAGAATTACACCCGTATTCAACAATTTGCTTAACAGTTCCACTCCTGAAAATCGCAGGATGCTATACTAAACATTTAATCAAATCTGGCATGACGGACTCCTTTTACAAACACCCCGCATACTGTCTTTCTTCAAACCTCTGAGTTTAGAGTTGAACGCATCTTTTGAATCGTAGGGAAATTTAAGGGATCCCACATGGTTCCCTTAAATGTTTTCTCCATGTTAGGATACAATTTTTTGTTCCAATACCCTATATCTTTAAGCCCCTATATTTGCAAAGCTCTCTTACTATAACTTTGTCGCTATAATAGCAATATAACTTTGTTATATCTTAGTAAGTATGTTTACTGTCATTAATTACAAGACATCGAATTATTCTCGTTTACGCGTATTTTTGTCTTTTTCCATGAAAGTTTCAGTATTTTGTTCAGTGTGTATATTGTTTGATAATTGCATGTTTCTTTATCTACTGGTACAAGAAAAAACAGCAATAAAGTGATTAATTTGATTTTTTGCATGTTTAGAAGTTATCTAATACTTTCTGAAATGATTTAGGAAAAAAGCAGTTTAAAGGCAACAATAAATTGCTTGTTAGTTTTTTCTCATTTCCAAAATAGTCAACGGAATCCATGCATAAAAGGTAGCAAATACTTTTATTTCCGTTTTGTTCAATATATGTTTTTTTTGTAGTGGAATATTTTTTTTCAAATGCTAATTAAGGCATATTTACTGTTGAAACGGTTTATTCCCTACAAACTACAATACTTCAGAGAATATGATGAATAATAGCTTGGTAAATACCTAAAGGTAGAATTGAAATATTGATACTAACTATAAAACGAAATATACAACACAAAATTAATTCTAGAGAACGTAGTAAATACAGTTATTCTTCTAGAAGTTGATCTCTTTTAATTTTAAAAACCTGCATATATTTTTATATTTATTTTAAATATCTATGTAATCAAAATACTGCCAATATATATATATATATATATATATATATATATATATATATATATATATATATATTCAAGTTGTTCTAAATTAACAATATTCACTATTTTGTGGATTTCTACCTCGTTGTGAATATTAAAGAAAATAAAAATATATGCCACTACATGTACTTTACTGACATTTACATCATTGTATTACACAGAAAATAGATGCAGAGAAATAAATGCATTTAATACGTTCTCTAAATTAATTTTATTTTGTAAATTTCGTTTTTATAGTTTCTTTTTTAATTATTATTAATTTATTCCCAGCCGACTGTAATTCAAATTTATTTCAAATTTCTGTACATTTACTTATTGGTAATAAAAATGTTAATATACACCTAGCTAAAATATCTGTGTGAATACAAACAGTTTGTTTTTATTACTGTAAAATATAAAAAAAGGTTTTATGCTAAATAAACATATTTATTTACAAATTATAAATAAACAGGTAAATCTAAAACTAATACACGTACCCAGGATCAATGAAAATGCCAAAACTAGCCAAGAAAAAAAAAGTAAAACCTGAGCTTGACGCTTGCTATTAATACTTACGGAAAAGCAAAATAGTTCGATGTTATCAAAAGAGAGACCTTTTTAGCAAATAAGTGTTTGTTATTTATTTTTCGTAAGTAAGTTGATAATACATTATAAAATTTGGGGGCAAAATATGTTTTAAAACGTTGAGTTGTAGTTTTTGTCAAGAAGGGTACCTGTAGATTTCCAAAGGTTTTATTCCTAGTGTTACCACAGTAAAATGTTTGTTTTAAAGAGGGTGTTTTATACATAAAGATTAGGACCGCCTTTATGTATAGTTGATGGATATTGAAAACTTTTGTTCTTGGAAAAGTTGTTCTGTTGGATATCTCTTTCCTTTTTTGTACGCGACTTTAAGTATTTATTTTTGAGATAATTTTATCTTATGATGCTTTCAACTAGAGATGTATATTACATTTTTATGATATATACAGGCATAACGTTATGGATAGTATAACATTTATAAATCAATTTATGTATTCTTAAATTTATGTAATTAATATGTTCGTCCCATTTTAGGTTTTTATCAATTATAATTCCTATATACTTTATTTTATCTACTTTCTGTATAAAGTTATTGCATTGGCACTTCAATAATAATTTATTACAGGGAAAATACTAAACTAAAAATATTAATAATAAAAATATAATACATAACTTATTAACTCATTATTTCAGGAAAAACTATTATAGTACTTTCTTGAACTTTTGCAGATTATTTACTTCCTTGATTTTCTTTGATACATTATTGGAGGTGATAATGCCAGTGTATAGAATTGACCTGTTCCTGAATAATGTCTGTAAATTCTCTGTTTGTCTAGTATTGTGTTAGTGTATTGTATTTGTCTTATGTAATGTGATTTTTTAGTGTTTTATTTTAAGATTTATAGAATGAATTAATATACAAACTTTTAATTTATAAAGCAAATTTATGTCTAGATATCCTGTAGGTTTATATAAATTGGATGTAGGTTCTAAATATGGGGGTTTATGAATGCATTTAAGAATTTTGTGTTTTGTGTGTATTTTTTTTAAGAATTTAAATTAGGTATTTGAACAAGCAGATCTCTAAACTGAAATTAAGTACTGTAATATTGAATAAACTAATGAAAAATAAATAATTTTTAAAAATTTTAAAGGTACATAATATCTTATTTCATACAAAATGCCAATTATCGGGGAAACGCTATTTCGTAAATATTCAATATATATTTTCCAGCTTAAATTTTCGTCCAAATATATACTCAAAAATTTACATATTAATGTGCTTATAAAGTTCTGAAGTAATTTTATCAAAATATATAATCGTAGTATCATCAGCAAATAATTAAATATTAAAGTTTAATTTAGATATGGAATTGATGTATATTAATATTTTAATTTTACCTTTAG
Source organism: Kuschelorhynchus macadamiae (assembly GCA_030620095.1). Classification (NCBI taxonomy): domain Eukaryota; kingdom Metazoa; phylum Arthropoda; class Insecta; order Coleoptera; family Curculionidae; genus Kuschelorhynchus; species Kuschelorhynchus macadamiae. The sequence goes on along the minus strand of JAUTXW010001141.1, from coordinate 1,629,379 downwards.
GTATTTAGAAATCTGGTATTTATTCATTCATATTTTATTTATCATATTCTCTGTAATGAAGTATTTTAGTTAGTAGGGAATAAACTCATTCAACAGTAAATATGCCTTATACAGCCTTTAAAAAAAATAGTTTAACAAATAAGGATAATTCCGCAACAAAAAAACCATATACTAAACAAAACGGAAAAAACTAACATTTTAGTATAGGCATTTGCTACGTTTTATGGATGGATTCCGTTGACTATTTTGGATATGGGAGATTTTTGCGTTTGTTGTACATTTAGAGGCAAGCAGTTTATTGTTTCTTAGTTTAAAAAGCAATAAAGTCGTACTGGAGAGGACACCAAAGCCGAACTAAAAGTTTATTGAAGGCCACTAAATTGCTTTTTTTTTCTAAATCGTTTCAGAAGGTACTAGATATACTCGTAAATATGTAAGCATTTAGTCTCGTATCAAATTAATCACTTTATTGCTGTTTTTTTCTTGTACCAGTAGATAAAGAAACATCCCATTATGAAAAGGAAAATTCGGAACAATTAACAAAAGACCAATGCAGACACTAATCGTAAACAAAATACTGAAACATGTATAGAAAAAAATCCAAAAATACGACTAAAAGAGAATAATTCAATGTCTTGGAATTAATAATAGTGAACTTATTAACTAAGATATAAGAAAGTTATATTGCTATTATAGCGTAAAAGTTATATTAACGGAGCTCTACATATATATATATAGTTTAGAAGTACATGGTGTTGGAATTAAAATTGTATCCAAGCATGGAGGAAAAATTGAAGGAACCTACACACATAACCATACATCATTACCAGAGGGGTAGCGTCCAATACGGCTGTAAGGCACCGCTCACTCGATTTTTTCTTAAAGTTACAGTAACTATTTCTGATTAGATCAGCGAATATTGAAATAATTTTGTATCATACACAACATTCTCATTTGAGGTTTGCCTTGAAATAAAAATACCCGCATTTTGTTGTTGCTTTAGCTTAAAAAAAAAACAGTTCACGTTAATAAAAAAAAAATAAATATAAAGAAAAATGTAATTAAAAAAATAGCATACAGCAAAATAGTTTTGTATTTAAAATAAATATAATAAAAAAAATTATTACAAAAAAAAAATAAATAAATATTAAAAAAACAGGAGAGAAAATAGGAAAAAAACAAAAAAAATATTTTTATATCTATATCCAGTTTTTTTTTCTTATTCATTCTAATACTATATTAAATGTATTGTGAATTGTAAAATCGTGTAAAGCTTGTCACACTTTATAATTTCGGAGGATGGAATATGTTGCGAAATTTTAGAATAAAGAGAGATGCTGACTATTTGGATTGAACCAGTGCCATAAAATACACACACACACACACATTTCTAGTTAGATCAGCGAATATTTAAATCATTTTGTATCATACACAACATTCTCATTTGATATTTGCCTTGAAATAAGAACAGCCGCATAAGGTCTGGTGGTTTTAGACCTAAGATTGTGATTTGGTAAACATAGTAATAGAATTTATTACTTTTTTATCTAAAAAAACTTTTTACTTGTCTAAATTATACTATATATATTTTTAGAATAACGTTCCTCTTAGCCCTCTGCCTGCTAGCAGGAAGAATTTAGTATCACCCAACCTCCATATCATTGGTAATGTTTTTGTAAAACCATTGGAGACAACAACATCTCAGGCTGGATCAACATTTAACTACTATTTCAGTCGTAGTCCGTCTAAGGTAAATAAACATATTAACATTGATAATTAAATAAAGTTTTTTACAGTTTTGTAGGTTTTCTTTTTATATATGGTTGAAGCTCTTTTGTGTTAAATGTGGGTCAAAGATTCCAACAAGCTGGTGGACAGACACGTTATATACAGTAGCGTCCATAATGTTCGCTGCATATGCTAAAAAATCGAAAAGTTTTCTACGCGATCATTTTAGTCATGTCTAAATTACTAATAAGTCGATTTTGATTGCCAATTGCCATACATGATTTCTGAAAATTAAAAAAAAACAATTTTGAGTTTGAGATATTTAAACGTTTTATAAGAAAGAAATGTTTCCAATGCGAATTCACGTGTATGCAAATTTCTGAGAAATTTTTTAAAACATACGAGAATTTAATTTGTTTGATTCAACCTATGAAAATAATGTTAATATCTTTCTAAAAAGAAGTTGATCAAACTACAGTCAAGTGAAAAGAACTGGCTCGTTAATTGTCAGCAATGTTATTGATAAAATTAAGTTTTTAACTAAGAATTTGGTAAAAAGAAAGAATGTTTGCATAATCCTGTTCTAAAAATTATTAGATTTAAAAGATATCTAGAAGATATATGGCTATCATGGAAGTTGATGGAAAACATTTAAACATATGGATAAAGGATTTTTGTTTATTGGGTTTGGCTTTTGCACAGTCTATGGCAAGAGTGCACCAAATCTGGAGTTTGGGTGAAATATTGAAAGAAGGAAATAGAATATGAAACAACTGCAACAAATAGAAATTAAAGGAAAAAGATAAAAAGCCCCATTTCACTCTAAATACCAGCCACTCATAGTATGTTTAGGTGAAACATACGTTACTAAAGACTTTTTGGATTGTGGAGATTATAAAAATAATAATGACTACTATGTGAATGAATATACTATAATAACAGCATTTCCAAGAATATTGATTGATATAGTGATTAGCAATGTCCATTTTCTAAATATTTGAGAAAACAGAATTCCAAAATTAAGTGACAGTGATTGGGTAGAAATTAAGATGGAATAACATAGGAAAATCAACCTGGGTAAAATTTTGCGTTACATTGATTAAAAAAACTATGTGTGGTATTAAATTTTTGCTTTTGGTTAGACAACTCTAGCTACATAAATATTTGTTTTCAAATTGTATTAACAAATGTTAAGATAAGTATCAATATTGTAGCCAGAAATATTTTTTAAAAAACAACCAAATTCCTTGGTTTAAACTAATTAAACGTGTATTCTGAAAGTAGTATTATGAACTTAATATAAGCATATCAAAAATAAAGAAAATTTTATCACACACAAATTTTATTTATAAGATATCACAATCATTCTGAAATAATAACGAAAGTTATAATGACAGTTTTTTGAAAGTTTGATATCCATTACTAAATTTGATAAATACCTTTTTACAAATTGGTGAAATCCCAAATGTTTATGTATAACACCGGTTCCTTAAATAAATCGGGATCGAGAAAGTTTTGGAAAAACCGGAATACGGGCAAGTATTACACTTTGTTGGAAAAAAAATTGTTTTTGATATACAAGCATATTTTTCGAAAGGAATATTCTACATAAAGTGCAATTTAATATGTCATTGAAAATTGGAAGTGTTTCCTGAACAAAGATGACATCATAGTTTTTGGATTTCAAACGAGCTTTCAAAAGTATTGAAAGACTATATTTATTGTTTAAATTGCATGAATATGGTTTTAGAAATACCGTTCAAAAATGGTTTAAAAATTATTTGGAAAATAGAACACAACAAAAAAAAATAATGGATTTTCAAAAAAACCTTTCTATGGGTGTGCCTCAGGGAAGTATTTTAGGCTACTTTTTATTTGTTATATACATAAATGATATTTCAAAAATTTGAAATCAATGAAAAATATACTTATTTGCAGATGATACACTAATTTATATAAAGGGACACAGTCTATCTAATGTTGATGATAAACTAAGTTTTGAATTAAACCTTTTATCAAATTGGTTAGAAGTAAACAAATTAAAATTAAACGTTTCTAAGACAAAATGTATGTTTCTGGGAATATCCAATATTCCAAAAGATATTTTCATAAAAATGGATTTTAGCCTGTTTCAAATATTTAGGTACTCAAATTGATTTCAAATTTAGCATATATGTATTATGATAATCTTATTTCCAAAATATCATGTAAAATAAATTATCTTAATATAATAAGTAAAAATTTAAGTTTTTATTCTAAAAACAATATTTATAATACTATTAATACTTCCATTTTTTTTTCATTGTTCTACTAGATTATTTAATGCTAATGAAGTAATAATGAATAGATTGATTACAGATATTACAAACTAAAGCAATGAGGATTATTCTGGATAAGGATAGATACACAAATATATCTTTTATGTTAAAAAAAAAACTGGCTTAATTTCTTGTATACATAATTATTTGTAAAATACAAAACAAAATGGTACTTCTACATTTAATGAAATTCGCTGTACTAAATTGTCAAAATCATCTTGAGTCGATATTTTATAAAGGTTTAATAGAATAAAATACTAAGCATATAAATAAGAAATCATACATCTTCAAAACAAATTAAAAGTGCCTTAAAAAAATTTATATTGATGATGTAATTTAATGAATAAATTGAATGGATAATTTTATATAAATTCATTTGTAACTATTGTATGTTGTTGTTATATGAAAATATTGTTATGTAGCATTTATTGCTAAATAAATCATACCACTACTAGTAGTAGTTGCAAAAGCAATGGCGCTGACAAATTTTTCCGAAATATTTATAATCAAAAAATATTCGCCATATTTATCGAACATTATGGGGAACGCTGTATAAATGCGGTAGATATTCATGGACACACAACACAAATGGTTCAAATTTAACCTGATAAGTAAAATTCAATTACGTACTACACCGAAAACTGAATGAAATGATATTTTTAGACATAAAATCTAGATACTTTGAATAATTTCACATTTTTATCTTATCATTTTACCACTGATATAGTATCAATATCTGGACTAAGCAGAGACATTTTCTGCTTTCCAAAAAATCCTGAAAAAATTAGGAAGGAGACAAATCCATAAAAATGAAACCGGGAATGTGCTGTTCGTTTTGTTCTTAGTTAAATCGTTTTTACAGTTTTTCTAAGTTTGCTATTGTCAGCTTTTAAATCTTAATATTTGGAAAATAGTTAAAGTTAGGCATAAATCATACTAATTCTTCAGGGTTCAATTCTGATACCCCTGCTTTATTTATTTATTTATTTTAAATACAAAATTTACACTTTGGGCAAGAAAAAGTAACGATTAAAATTAGAATATAAATAAAAAAAGGGGTTGAACAATGGATATTAAAAATGAAGTTAAACAAACATCCTTCTAATCTATTGATTGCTGCAGTGTAATATGTCGACACTATTTTCATTTTTATTGTAGTTTTTTGAAATCTGGTATACTGGAGAAGATATAAGGATGTTTGTTTATGGAGCTGGGATTTGAATAAAGCTCAAGCGTCTTGCTTCCAATCTAAGCACCCTACATTTAATACAATCGAGCAGACGGATACAATTAATCTTATTGTTTAATAATTTATACAAAAATATAACTGAGTTGCTTGATCGTCAGTTTTAAGGAATTTACGCTGAATTCTTTCAAGGCTAGAAATATGACTCTGATATATTGGACACCATACGATAGAGGCGTAGTCAAAACGACATCTTACAAAGGTCGAGTAAAGAGAAAGCAGTGTAGCGGGCTGTTGAAACTCCCTTAAAGTACGCAAAATAAAGCCCATTCCTTTTGATGCATTTATCACTATGTCTTCAATATGGTTAATAAATGTAAGTTTTGAATCGAAAATTACTCCAAGGTCCTTAATTACAATAGATCTTGCTAGCACAACATTATGGCATAATTATGTGCATTGGTTGTGATTTTCACGAAAAAGACATGACATTACACTTTAAAGGATTTAACGGTAAAAGTTTATTTTCAGTACACCACCTACCAACCAAGTCTAAAGAGTTTTGTAGTCTATAAGCATCGTCTGGAGAGCGAATCTCACAAAATATTTTAAGATCGTCCGCATGCACCAAACATTCGACCTCCAATCCAGAGACAATGTCATTATAGAACATATTAAAGGAAAAGTGGTCCAAGCACTGACCCTTGCGGTACTCCCGATGACTGTACAAATCTCTCAGACCTGTATCCACGGAACTGTACATATTGATACCTATTTGATAAATAGGATTTTATTAATTGAATAACGGTAAAATTCCATGAACAAGCCTGTCAGAAGCTTTAGAAAAATCTGTGTAGATCACATCTACCTGACTTTGTCAAGCGTCTTAGAGATGTATTGGGTAGCACACACAAGGTTAGTAACTGTTGATTTACCGGGCATAAAACCATGCTGTTTATCAGACATCATCCCCGTGGTGTGCGCAGCCATATTGCCACAATTGCACATAATAGCCACTGGTCTATAATTATCTACATCGCTGCGCTCGCCCTTCTTAAAAACCGGACAAATACGTGATGCTTTCCAAGAATCTGGAAAGCATGACGTTGAAATCACCGCGTTAAATATCTTAGTTAGTGGTTTAAGAAATACGGAAAGACAATCTTTAATTATGAATGCAGGAACAAGATTAGGACCCATAGTCATATTAGGCTTTAACTTACGACCATCTATTTCAATGTTTTCTTCCGTAATAGAGGTTTTTTCACTTATCATTTTTTTTATTTTTTAAGTTATATTAGAGTTAAACCAAGGCGGATACAACCTAGATGGCTGCCTCTTCCCGGGAACATGCAATTCAAACAGGTTTAGTATTTCTGTGAATACTTTCAACGTCAAATTTACATCATGAACACAAGCATCCAAAAAGGACCAATCAATCGTAGATATATCTGCATAAAGAGCACAGAAGTTACTTTTTTTTAAATTAATCTCGCAATTAGCTTTTGAAGTTTGTGGTTTATCGACTGCTGAGAAAGAATTTTCAATTGTCAAAGCAGGATGGTAGGGATCTTGAGGAACTACGGCATCGATAGCCTCACTTACCTTACAACAGTTATTAAACACAATCAGATCAAGCAAGCGACCCTGAAAATTAGTGACATTGTTATGGTTTTTAAGAACAAAGAAATTATAAAACTTCGAAACAGAAATAAAATTGGTCGTAGAAACATCATTCCTTATGCAGTCAGCATATTCCGGAATATTAAGATCACCGAAACACAAAAAATCTGAGCCATAAATACAATACAATTCACACACTGCATCAAAAAATGTTTCATACATTAGTACAGGACGGCGGTACATAGCACACCATAATAAATTTTACATGATGTCTAATATTTACTTTTACCAATAAAACATCAATATTTCTTATCGCATTAAAAGGCGATGAAAATGACCTGACATTAATTTGGGTTACATTCAACAAATTATTCAGCGCGAGCAATACACCGCCGCCTCGCTTCAGACCAGTTGGAGTAAGTCTCTACTTGTACGAAATACAGTAAATCTATTAACATCAAATAATTCACTGCTCACTATATCAGCACCCAACTATGTTTCGGTAAAAATATATCCGATAAACTCACCACCGAATGTTGAAACAGCAGCAAAAAGTTCTATGGTTTTAGTGCCCAAGCCTCCTCGGATGTATATTCGCCTTAAATTTGGCCAATGCATCTTTGTATACGTGACGACTCCGATCCCATACTGCATAATCTGTCCGCATTTTGGCATTCTTTGTGGCATTAAAATTGCTACAATGGATGCATTTAATAAGAGTTTGGGAATTACAATCTTTCACAGAGTGGGACTTTGAACATCTAGGCCAAAGAGGGCTTTCTAGTGTGCATTACTTTGCCAAATTATGAAAGCCGGGATAGTGGAAACAACGTCTCAGTTCAATTGCATCATACACAGTGCAGCGATCGTAACCAACCACTAACTTTCCCAAATTCATAATTCTTTTATATGTGTTTATGTCTACCTGTATTAGAGCCGATAAAATATTTGGGTTTTTTCGTGTCGGTTGTGTGTTTATTACCTGTCGTGCTATCTTCGGTGAATAAGTCCTTATTACCTTCTTTTATGTAATCCAGCAAATGATACTCATTGTTTGTAAGAAATTTAACCAATTTGGTAGTTATTGGAAGGTATTTTATATTTGCTCATGATATGGCTTTGGTATATAAAAGCACTGACCTTCTCGAGATGTAAACAATAATAAATAAATGAAAAATAATTTAAAGATCAACACAAATAAACTACATATTTAATTTTATTGATTAATGCAGCATTTCCGTTGTTAGTCCCACTTTTTATAGGCCCAGATGTGAACTTTACCTTCACGATTCCTCTTTGCATCAAATTTATAATGCTTATTTTCTGTATTTGTTTAGATATTGAATTCCATTCTGAAGTACATATGGAGTAACTTTGTTTAACGAAAATTACAAAATATGATAGTCAAAATTTGATTTAATTTAGGGTACAGGACACCAAATAATTGTATTTGGAAAATAAGAGACATGTTAGAGCTATAGAACAAATCAAATTTATTTATAAACTCAATAATATACCGAAATAATCTTTGTAAATCAGATATCTAAATCAATATCTGTCAATAATTCATTTAGTTACTGCGTAAGAAGTTTTAATTTGTTGCCTGAAATAGTGGAGGGAAGTTTTATCCCTGGATCCTTAAAAAATAATTTCATCCAAAAACCAGCTTTATATACACAAAATACTAATGCTTTGTCCCGACACCGGTAATGTTTGCTTCTTAAAGACAAATTAACTTCAGGACTTTTGCAAAGAGAAGTATTTAACGAAATTAAAATTTGTGTAATTGTCATTGTAAATTTTTTTTTATTGCTCCTGTACTAAATTTATTTATATAAATAAGGTGCGATGAATACACGTTTTGGTCATGAGTTCCGATACTATTGCATTTGTCTACCTATCTATTTGAATCCTGAGATATTATAATTTTAAATTATTATTGTTGAGAACAGATAGTATTTTCTGATAGTAATGGCTATTTGGTTCTTGATTTGAATTTTCAAACTTTTTTTGGAAAGGCATTTTCTAATGAAATGTGTTAAATTTCACATTTTAATCAAAGTAATTTGTAACTACATTTTTGTTTTAGGATCTGATGAATATAAATCGTGCTATAAACAATAATGGGATACAAGGAAAGAGATTGCTGATAGACGAAGACGGCAATATGCCAAGCAATAAGAGAAATCGAAAAATTCAGTCATTAGTTGAAGATCGGCAACGCCACAATACTTCAGAATAAAAAGATCACGCACTTTGTTATCAAACTAGCTTTTAAATTTAAAATTACTGTACAGCAATGATTTATTTAATTAACTCTATTTTATTTTGTCACGTCAGCGTTGAGTTTAGAACAAAATAGCTATTATGCCTTAGGAGCTGCGATGTTACTCTTGATAAACCATACATCATGTATTAACCATCAGAATGGAAGCCTTGGGTCACGGACAGGCAACTCTGGCCACTGAGCTCCGCAGAAATCTCTCGGTGGATCACAAATATACTGAATAAAATACAAAGTTTGAATCCATTTAGGGGGTCTTTTATTTTCCATTTTTTGGATCATCTGTTCGAAGTTTATCTATATTTATTATTATCTATTAAATATAGTTTATCTATATGTAAGATTTTATTTTTTTTTATTGCCTTAATTTAGCGAGACGTTTTGTTTCAAATATATAGACGTGAACACTTGCAGCAGCTGAAAATTTAGGATTTCGAACCGTTTATATATGGTTATTTGACCTACAAAATAGGAAGATTTGAATATGTTTTATAACTTGAGCTTTTGATAATACTGACTTCATCTGTGTAAGATTTATCACATCATACATTTTTTTAATATAATATCAATTATTATGAAGATTTGTGGCATATTATAAACACATTGTTACGTCCTGTTCCTAAATTCAACTGTTTTGGAGGAAATGGCGTCTTCATATGACATTCTAGGCCACTTAGAGTCCTCTATCAGGCGCTCTATCGTCTAAAGGGTTAACCTGAACTTTCCTGTATAACTTCCCGTCAGAATTCGACACTTCCGGTTTGCATGGAAGTATCGAATTTTAAGATTTCTAGCTAAACCAAAAATTAATGTCATCAAATAGATTTTAAAAAAATTTAGATAGGGATGACATATTTCGCTCTAATCCTGATTGTTTGAAAACACAAGGAATCTAAGTGGCCCAAAACGATAATTTTAAGACATTTTGCCTAAAACAGTTGAATTTAGGTATATGCCATATTACCTGAGATGTGTATAGAATGTTCCGCTAATCTAAAAAGACTAATATACGACATTTTGCATTTTGCAAAAGTGTTTTCCGTCGTAATTCTCAACAATTCTCTTATCACAAGAATCCGAAGTCGAATAAATCAGTTGAAGTGTAAAGTACAAGCATACTGTAATGTTAACTTACAAATTATTTCCAAGCTTTCCTACGTTTTCTTTTTTGCTTTTATGGTCTAGTTATGAATAGACGTTTATTTTTGAGTTTTGGCCAGTGTTCACGTCGCTGTTTAAAACGAAGGACTTGTAGATGATAGAGTCATTGCTGGTAGTATTCAACATTAACATTGTAAATTAAAGCTATAACCCTAGTTGATAAGGCTATATTATGTATATAAATATTTTAAATGTAATATTATGTTGGTTGATTGATGTTTAGAGCTCATAAAGTAGAAAATTGTAGAAACAACAGGATCAATTTATTCTGTTGACTTTTTAATGTTTATTTGATCTCATAATACTATGTCTACGCATTGTAATGTAGTAAGTAGCTAAATTCGGAAAATATTCTATGGCACATCAAAATTAGCCTTTTGAACAAAAACCAATATTATCGAGACCTCTATAAAGATGCCGTGTATGTATGCTTGTTTCGGTATTTGGGGAACGTCAACGGAAATTGTCCTTTAATATAGGACGTAGAGTAATTAAAGCAATGTAATGATTTATTATACTTGGGAATTAAAACACTAAAACAGTGTTGTGAGGGTATCAGGAATCGTTAGTGATGTGTTAAGGTGAGTTAGTGGAGATCGATAATGCAAGGATTTTCGAAGCCTGGTTTTAATTGTTTAAAATTCTCAGAATATCTTAGTTTAAATAAAACCAAAATCTATAAAAATAGTGCAAAATTCTATATTTTATTGATAAATGCCGTCGTTTTTTTTTTGTTTCCATGAATCGAGTCTGAAGTGCAGAATAATTTTTTACCGCCCAGTTATCATTTTTGATAGTTTATCCTGCTTCGTCGAGTTAATAAGTCTTACCTGTTAAATATTTTGTACGAAATCAAGCTTTTTTGTTCCTTTGTTAATGTCTTGCATTGGCTTTATTTGCTATATTAGTGGCCTACGTTGAATTATATATATATATATATATATATATATATATATATATATATATATATATAACTGAAAACTGTATTCTTTTTTAAATATTACACGTTGATATAATTCTTAGTTGGCAACAAAACTTTTGTTACAGATCAACTTTAAAAGTTCAATCCATGTTTATCTTGGGTTACCTTTTTTTTAGAATATTAGCTTTTATGCAATATAAATATTTTTGTTTCAATGTAATGTATTTATTGTTTCGTTAATAACCCTAAATTTAAATATTTTAATAAGTAGTTCAAGTTAAATGCGAAACTGATCTATTGCCTTGCAGAAATCTAAAACATGTGTTGTAAAATTATTTTTGTAAATATTGGTTTTTAAAATAATTTTTGTTCATTTCATTTTAAGTGTATTATCTTACGTCTGATTTTATTCCATTATTGTATTTTTGTTTTCTTTTTTTTTTAATAAAAATTTTCACAGTTTACACTATTTTTATTTTACTATTACTCTAGTGAACACCTCCGTGTCGTTTCACTATAAGGTGATCCGCCAACAAAAAGGCTTACGGTTCTTCTGTGTGTTGGAAAGCTTCGAGAAATTAGCAAAAATGTTTTTTTTTGTTCAAAATTTAGTCCAGGAATATCCTTAAAAAAAAACCTGCTTTCGTATTTGGTAGAATAACTCGAAATACTTAATTTTCTACCTGCAGGTTTTTCAATTTCCGTGGCCTACATACTCCATTTATCCCATAAGCAATGCTACCGAAACTCAAATACATCTAGGTACTTACTTATTTTATGCAATAAAAATATCAAAACATTTATATCTCCGGCGTAAGAAGTTTTTGTCATCGAGATAGAAAGTTTCGTTAGTAAGAATTGTACTAGCTGTATATACCCCGGAGTTTGGCTTTAAAAATGTACGTACTTTGTAATATCACTTTTTTCGTTGTTAACAAAGCACTTGGTAAAACTGAATAATATGACCAGAGAGAAGAGGGTCCTGTTATCTCCACCATTCCATGTACATAATTTCGGAAATGCTTGATGATTTCTCCGGTAAAAAGATAGTAAATTTTTTGCGGCTTTGAAATCTGATAGCAAACTGGAATTTAAACTGATTTTGAATTAGTAAAATAATAATCTTCAGATACAAGCACACCTTATAATCTAAAAACTATTTAGTAACTCGCACTCTACATATATTTGGAAACCTTATTTTCTTGGGCCTAGGTTAATAGTAAAACACAATTTTTCATGTCAAGTCAACGTTTCGCCCAACACAACGTGTATTATGCTTTTCCAAGAGATCAAGCAAACTAAAATAAAGTCTTGAGAAAGCTCAACACAATGAACGAAACGTTGACTTGATATGAAAATATCTAATTATATATACTAGGTGTGTGAGGTGATGCGTCTGTCTGGTCACGGAGATTGAGAGCCAGTGTGACCTAACAAAGATCGCTTAAAATAAGAAATTTTAGGCTAGGCAACCTCTTACTAGGTAGCACTGACCTAAGCTTCGTGGTGGATTTTTACTAAAATAATTTTGCGTTTAAAGTGATCAAAGCCATGAAAAAATCTCAAAAAGCCACAAAATATTCTTAGAAAAATTAACGAGATGAAGGCTCAGTTATATGGCCACTATTCGACAAAAATGGAAAAGAAAAAAGAGCGGCTTGTACCCAAGTATTTCTAAAAGGATATGCAGATTAACTTGGGATTGTGTAAGGATTAAACTTATGATGGGTTCATGTAGGGATTTTAGTTTTATCTTTAGTAATAAGAGCTCTCACCCTGTTATTGATATGTGACTTCAATAAACCGGTTGAAATTTGACTAGTTGACTAAAGCTATTAGGTACTAATGCTAAAATTTGCTACATAAACCAAGCCTTATATTTGAAATGCAAGAAAGACTTAGAAATACAACAGAGCTAACTGTAAATAATTGTCTTTTATTCTGCAAATAATCTTTTTTTTTTTTAATTAGGTTAAATAATCAATTTTCGTAATATTTACTTTAATTGATTTGTACAACCAATTGTAACATACGTTAATACGTAAATATAACACTACACAATATTATACCATACGTTTACAATATATAGGATGTCCGCAATTAACCAGGGGCATAGCGACACTAAAAGGTTTGCCAATTGAGAGAAAATATACAGCTTTTGGAGACTTGTTAACGAAGTTTGCAAAAGGTTTTTGATTTAGAAACTACAGGGTGTCTCAAAAATCGGCAAAATATATTTTATTAAATATAAATAAAAAACTAAGAGCTGGAAAATACGTGTGTGTTTTTTAAATTCAACGTCTCGTGTATTGTTTGTGTTTAATTATTGTTTCCATTTTTTAAATTTTTGCAGATTTTAAAATTAATTAAAATGTCCATTTACTATAATTCTGGCTTAAACAGTGGTAAATTACAAAGGTATGGGTGATACTTTCTTACATTCTATCTAAGCCACGAGTGTGGTACACTATAAAAATAGAGAGTTAAACGCTTAAAAGAGGTTGATGACGGTCAGTTGACTAAACAACCCCACGGGCGGTCCAAATGGGTCAAAATCAATTTAGCGACTATAAAAAAAGCCCGTGTCGTCGCTGGAGGTTCAAATTTCAGGAAAATTAAACCTACTTTATTAAAAATTCTACCGAAATTTATATTTTTGTATGTTTAAAAACGAATTTGAAAGGAAAAATCCGTGGCTACGGTATATGATAATGAGTTTTTACCTGCAAATTTTCTAAAATATGGAAAAACTTATTGCCTTTTTTAAATTTAATATTTTTACGGTTTTACATAATATTTAAAGGCATTTTTTAAAATAAGTATTAGTCATTTTATCCGTATGATGTTATCTTCTATAGAAGGTTTGAGATAAAAATTTTGCCTTAAAATTCTCGGTTTGTTATAAACTTTCGATTCGACGAGAATTTATTATGTCTTTTCCAGAATTCAAAAAGTCTTCGCCCACTAATGAAAAAAAAAATGTTTTTTTTTTTAGTTTTTAAGAATTTCCTTTGAAACACGTCTGAAGTTTTCAACATAAAACAAAAAAAATTCTAAAAGAGCATAGATAAGAGAAAAAACAAATATAAACCGATATCCCCAAAAAAATTTAACCAAATTACATTTTTCACCGCAACTTTAAGAAAATTCAATTTTTTAAATTCTTTTTAAACCATAAAACTACTTTTGCTTTAGGAGAGAAACTACTTGCCTGCAAAACAGTTTTTTCCCGATGGTGGTTTACACCGCCATTGACTAACATTATAAATCAGTCACAAGCCTTGAAGTTCTGAGGTATTTTTTTTTCTAAAAGTACATAGATGATCCTATCGGATAAAAACTAAGAAATTTTCTGCTTTTTGAATATTTCATTCGATATTCTTAAAATGAATATATACTAGATTACTTGGTTTTTTCAAAATAGCTAAAAACATTTAAAAACCTAAATCTATTTTCTACACCTTTTAAGTTCACTATTTATTTCTTCGCCGTACCTAAAAACTCGAAAATCTGACTTTAATTAATGGGTTTGTTTTATAGGTTCAGAAATTTTAAAACATCCACACATCCTTGACAAAGCGGAGAATACTTCATACTTACTTCATTTTAGGTCTTCAAAAACGATTTTTGGGGTATTTTTGTAATTAACAGGAAAAATTTTAATGTTTTTAAGGGGGTGGCCACAATCTGAGTTTTATAATTTCCCCGGTTTCGTAAACTATCTTTAGGAAAATTAACTGTCAATTCCGATATATGGTTAATTTCGATATTCGTTTAATACAAAAGCTACCCGATTAGCTTTTTTGGACTGGATTAAGTACAGCGTAGATGCATTTTTTAGCATATAGGTCGGGAAATTTTGACGCTTTGGCAGGTTTTCAGTATACGGGCACAAATTTTATAAATTTTGTGTGCTTTTATGGTAGTATAAAAACAAAGGGAGTGTAAGTATTTAATGCGAATTTCATTGTTTTACTGATATGATAAGTAATAAAACATTTATTATTTTATTTTTGGGAAGTAGGTAGGATATATAGGACATTTTTTTTATAAATTCTGATTTAAGTTGTTTTTCTAGTGAAGCATCGGTATAAGACATCGATTTAGGAGATTTGGGTAATAAATGGGTGACATTTGGTTTTCGCGGTTGTGAATTTTTCATTTTTTTTTGTTTTTTTAAGGGGTACTTTATTTTAAAGATTGCGACGAAATTACCATGATTTCATCCAATAGTGTCAACAATATGGCTTTATCGTAGAAATACCACAATGAAATATTTTACCCCGAAATTTAAATAAAGTCCTCCTGGAACTTTTGTACGATTCAAAGTAACGATTTGGGGTTTTCGGTAATAGTAGGATATTTTAATTTAAAAAAATCTAATCTTTCAGGATTGAACTGGGTCTAGTGTAATTTTTTTGACGGGTTTCATTATTTGATGAGATTCTTTGGCACTAATAGGTTTTTCAGCATTCATATGTAATTCATATATTATGTTCTAGAGGGGCAGTAGGTACCTATATATACAACTTTTTTCTTTAGAAATTCTGGTAACTTTTATTGGCGTAATTTATTTGAAAAAAACTGTTTTTTCCGTGATTTTTAAACTAATTAAAATTCCTAAATACGGAATTCACAGTCCTATCTAACTTTTTGTGTTTCTATTTATTAAAAAAAAAATAATTGACATGTTTGGCATATAGGTTAGTACCAGTGGCGATTCGTGACCTTAAAATGTGACAGAGATGCAGACTACAGTTTATGTCAAAAATAATAAATAATTTAACTAATTTAAAAAATTCACCTACATTACTGATGATGGTTCAATATACAATATGCCTCGCAATATTTAAACAAAGTCAACATAAATTTAAAAAAAACACTTGTCTGCACTCCACATAATAAAATCGATGATAAAGGGATAATTTTTTAATTTCTTTTAAAAATCTAACTAGTGCGCCTCTCTCATTCAAATCAGAAATAGACTGAATAAGTTTCTGTTCAACTGAGAAACATGCCAAGGCATTAAGCGGTAAGCCTATCTTGACACATGGTACTCCTTAGGAATGTCTTTATCTGTTTCAGAGTAGAAACATTTTTTTAGCAGTCGATCTAGGCATAGTAACAAATAATTTTAACAATTTAATTTTTTCTTGAAAATATTCTACAAGATTATGGTCAGCTAAGAAAATGTGTAGTTCAACACAAGATGAATAATTTCTATATTCGTTACTGGAATGCAAAACACTTCCGTTTGTTATCTTAATTTTTCAATCATTTGGTCAGACTTAATTGTTAGGTCATCGGGAAAATATTTTTCGTATCATTCAAATTTTCCTCAAACAAATAAATTTGCTGCATTTAACTGATCAGTATATTGACAATGGTCCTCTGAAACATTTATTATGACGTCGCAAATTCCAAGTGCGTGCTGACGTTCTCCAATTTTCTTCGTTTAGCCTTCTTTTTTTCGCCTCAAAAATCTCCATTGTCTTTGTCTGCTCCATTTCATCGTGCATTTTCTGATTCGTAATTAAGCTTGTATTTTCTTTAAATATTTTTAAACGTACTGCTAAGCTCATTAAAAAGGATGTCCACATGAGGCATTATCTTATGAAACAATGTAAACAGGCACTTAGCCAGGGGGGAAGAGTCATGGAGTCTCCCCCGAACCGAACTTTTGGCTACGTGCCTGAGTGTAAGCTAAAATACAAACGATTTTTCTTGTGAGAATATTCTTATTGAGCCCGCCAAATTCTTTGTTGTGATGTTTATGTCAGGGGTTTCCCCGATTTCCTCCATAAACTCAGTTAGTTCTACTCTATATCCCTATATTCATAAATTATATTTAGTGTACGATTTTTAAAATTCCACCGTATAGGAGCAGATCTGGTGATTTTTCTGGAGTTTGAGAAAAATGCTGAAACTTCATATAAATTACCATAAAAACGCGAACGTTGTTATTTGGTGAAGCTGCCTGGGTCATAATTAAATTCAGTTTCTGGGCATTTTAATATATCGAAGTAAAATAACTCTTTGTAATTTTGAAGATAGAGTTGTTTGATCTGCTATAATTCCCAAAAAAAAAATACTGTTATTTATTTCTGTAGAAACAATTTCCCGGTAAACCTCAAAAACGCAGTCTAGCAAATCGGTTCGAATTTCTTTAGAAGTTGCTTTAAAGATAGTTGTGGTTTCTGTGTTCTTTTAATGTCTTGTCAGGCTCATCCGTGTAATTAATTGGGCCCTATTTATTTTTTCTAGAATTTGCGGAGCTTTCTGTCTCATTGTGCCCTCTAAGTGCGAACTCAAAGGTTCCACAAAATTTTATACTTTCCCGTTGCGATTAGCGATGTTCTGCCAATATCCACTCTTGTTTCTGGATATAAGTTTCTCCCAACGGCCAACAAAGTAAACTTCATTCGGTTACTTAAATCTACTTAATCTACTTCGAATTTTCATTAAGATTGGGTTTTTCTCTTAAATGCATTAAATCACTGAAACCACTACTTGTTCAGTTTGAATCACCCCCCGTATTTTGAATAAATGTTTACATTAAATTTACGCATATGTGATTTACCCCGAATTTTTGAAGAGCCGTAAACTTTTAATCCAGGTGTAGGACGTCAATTTCATTAAATTTCAAGTTCTTCATGAATACTAATTCGCGAAAGTTTTTATATTTTGACAAAATATCCATCTTTTTAAGCCCCGACGATGCAGCGATGCAAAACACACTTAAAAGAGAATATTAGCGCAAAGGCGGCAGTTTTATAGCGGATTAACACGAAACAGTGCCGGTAAATCCCTCTGCAGTTCGGCATTTAATATAAAGCTTGTCGTTTATCGATCGCTTCTAGGTCACAACGCATACCACATGTGTTTACTGCGAGCTGTTATTGTATGGACCGCGACGAAAACGTCACTTCGCAGTGCGGCAACCACCGCATGACATCGAAAGACGAATATACGAGGGAACGCAGATAATATATTAGACAGTTTCACAGAATGCGCTTTGCCGGAGTGTACACTAAAGCTAAACTTACAGCTAGATTAAAATAATTAGACTAAACTTAAAGCTAGATTAAAATACTTAATTATTTTTGAAATTTGTGACCAATGCTGCAGCTCTGCAGTTCTCATTAACAAACCGCAACTGGAAGTATTGAAACTTGCATCTATGGCAAGGCTCAATAACATAAAAATCATGTAAAGTGGGATAATAAGTAGAGTTTATTTAAATCAGAACTGTATAGGTAGCTTGTTTATGTAGTAAATAATCGAAATTTTATTTAGCTTACTTTTTAGAACTTTCTTGCAATTTTCCAAAATATCCTTATCAACTATTAATAAAAACCTTAGAAATTATAAAATTAATTTCAGGTAGTTCGTTTATCCGTAGATTTTTGTGGCAATGGAGTTGTGGATTTTCATTTTCTTCTCCTTTTCATCGATGCATTGCTTTTTTAACCATTTCCACAAAAGTTTTTTCTTTGTCATGGCATTTTTTTGTTGGGTCCTTTTTCAGCAGAATGTTGTGTTTTACTATGGCTTAACATTTCCAACATCGTGCTATCGTGGAGCTTCTGTCCACGATATCTCTGAATGGTCTTTTAAGAGCCGTTGTGTAGCCCGTGCTTCTTTGAGCAATATGACTTGGAAGTTTGGTACTTATTGTAGAAATTAGTAATTATTTTTATAGTTTTTCCTCTAATACTATTTTTTCCTCTTAAATAATTGTTGGTTAGGAGCCAAAGTTCTACGTCCTTGATGATTGTTGATATGGGAATTTCCTTTTTGCTTAGTGATAGGCCAAATTTTGGGCCACGGAAGAAGATTAACATCATCAGGTAAACTGATTTGGGTGTAATTAAAGATACATTTCTCTGGGATTCATTATGAAATCTACAAGAGCTTCCTAAAGATTTGAAATTTTCTTTAAATTAGTCAATTTTGTTTTTTTTTTGTAGTTTTTTTTTGTATTTAGGAAAATTTCATTTAGTATATATATATATATATATATATATATATATATATATATATATATATACATAAATAAATAAATAAATATATATATATATATACATAAATAAATATATATATATATATATATATATATATATATATATATATATATATATATATATATAGCTTCGGCATAGGACACACAATGCTTCTGTTTGTGTAAAATGAAAAATAAAGGAGACCGAGAGCAGTGAAAGGGCTTTTCAGTCTTAATACATCACACTTTAATTTTGTATAAAACGTATTGAAAATTTCGCAAAAAAAATTAAAATTTCGTATTCATTCGCATCTATTTGGTAAATACCAAAATTACGTATCGCTAGTGATAAGTAAACAAAACTCCTTGTTATTTGGCCTTTCCTCTCTGACTTAACGAGATTATGTGCTTAAAAAAAAGATACCAGACCGAACAAACAGTAGAAACCAACAATGCACGCCCGTGTATTTTTTCAATGCACGTAACTCCGATTAGACAGAATAAGGGCAAATCACAGTAAGGACTGAATGCATACTTTGCGTTTAACAAAATCACTTGAAATTTAAATTTTACTTTCACAAACCATAAAACACGAACAACGGAAAAATACAAAAAGGTAGGTGTGGCAGTTGAAAAAAAATGTCTTATTTTTGTACCGTACACATAGGAGTATTATACGCAGAGGGATCCGCCACCTATTACAATAGATTTTCTGCAGCTGATGCTGATAATATTTAAAATTAGACTCGTTGGCACTTTCATTACGAATCTGTGGTGCCTGCCCAAGATCCACGCTAGATGCTTTTTACATAACCATAACATACAAATAAGTTGTTTGAAAATTTTCAATATTAATTTAAAATTTTCTAAATTTTAACCCCTTACATTTCGCTCGTATACTAAACCGCGTAAATACGATCAGTTAGATCGGATTCGCGAGCTCACTGCCTTTTTCATTTATTAATTCCTCTCGAACTTTTTTACTATTCATGAATGGGTAGCTTCCTCTATCTTTTATTTCATTTAATGTAGGACTTGTTTATTATTTACAAATGATATTATGTCAAAGTCAGTTAAATAACAAATAACGTCCTAGAGCATTAAAAACAATAATGCGGTTTATTAATATTAAAACAAGCTTTTTCTCAACAAAAAATTACTCGGATGTTAAACCTTGGTGGCACCACGGATATTATAAGGGACAACGCTTTCGGTCGACATATAACATATAACACTCGACATATAACACTGACCTCAAGGGTTATTAGCCGTATAGGGTATTCTAATTACCTAAATAACATTAACCTAATAACTATAAGACACAATTTAAACTTATTTTGGTTTCCGTGAAAGAAACATCCCTCAATATTTTAGTGTCGATATCGACGCTAGAAGTAAACTTTTTTGCACCATCGGTAAGCCGGAAATAAAGAACCAAAACTATAAATACAAAATATTATACAATCTGTTTTACGATACGCTAATAATATACATATGTGCATATTATATATATATATATATATATATATATATATATATATATATATATATAAAAGTAGAAAATATATAACGCGGTTAGAACTAGTATATAGCAGAAAATGGATTCTTTGGGATGACCGCTAAAGCAATGGAATTTGGCTAACCATAGACACGTGTTTCTGACTTAAGGTCTTCATCAGTACAGTCAACTAGTTGAAAGACGAGTACAACTAGTGCCAAAATGAATACACAAAACAATACCAGAGTCACCAACAGGAGCAAAACCGACATTTGTGATTACCAAGAGAACATCCGAAATCTTCGCCGGACTTGATACTCTATTTACCACGGAGCAGCATATAGCCACCTGTGGCGAAACTCATAATCCAAGAGTAGTAAATCAAAAGTAGAAAATATTTTCTCAGATTCCTAGCGGTCCGTAACACTACCAGTATCCGTCCATTTCCTTTCTATTTTGCTCACTGCAGACTGAGTAATAGGTTGCCTATGAGGATATCTGTTGTTAAACAGCTGACAAAGTTCTTTTTGTGTCCTAGTCTTATCACCAGTACCAAGCATTATTAGAATTGCAATTCTTTCTTTCTCTGTTAAACGCATAGTCAACATTTGAAATCAAAATGGCAGATCGTAAATAAATTATATGACTTGTCAACACAGTGACAGTGACAAAGTCATTTTTCTTTGGGATTACGCGACAGACATAGGTAGGGTATACAAATGTCCGATAGGTTATTAAATACACAGGTTTTATTTAGATAAGAATATTTCGATAACTGTTGATTTTCAGTATAGGTTATGTTATACCAAAAATGTCTAGAATTTCATAGAGAATTCAAATCAGCAGAAAAAAATAAGGCGTTGTATTGAAAAAATCAAAGATGACAGTTGTACAACTTTTGTGAGTGCCCCTGTATAGTTTAAAATAATTTCTAAATATGCGTAAAAATAAATCTAAATCGACGGGTTCGAGCGTTTTTCTATTACCTTTTTAATTTCCAAGATAATGAATTTATTCCTTAATTTATCATAACCCTGTATATATATATATGCTAATAAAAACGCTCTATCTCTAAATAAAACTTTTTATTCTGTAATGAACTTTGTATTTACTGTGTATGTATATACCAAACGTGTAACTTCAAATAAGATAGTGTGTTTAATATAGTAACATTTTTCTACTTTTCATTGTTCCCTTAAATGGGATCATACAACTCTTTGTTATCTACTTTCTGTCTTGTCCTGTACAGGTCTTACGATAAAATATTTGATATTAAAATCGGTTTAAAAACCACTTTCGATGCCAAAAATAAAAAATGTCGACGTAAAAAGTTTTAAAATGAAAACAGCAGTTTTTGTTCTTGATTTTTGATTTCCGATGGTGCAAAAAAGTGTATTTATAGCGTCCATATCGACACTAAAATATTGAAGGATGTTTTTTTCACGGAACCCAAAATATGTTTAAATTGCGCCTTATAGTGACTAAGGTTTATTTTATTTAGGTAATTATAATACCCTATAATAAGAGCTAATAACCCTTGAGGTCGAAAGATATATGTTGATCGAAAGCGTTATCCATTATAATCTCCGTGGTGCATTTTTTTGACAAAAAACCCTCTAGTTTTAATAATAATAAACCGAAATATTATTTTTATTGCTCTAGGGCGTTATTTTTCTGTCTATGTCTAATGTCTTATGGTGTTATTTCTTATTTAACTGACTTTGACATAATGTCATTATTTGTCAATAATAAACAAGTTGTAAATGAAATAAAATATAAAGGAAGCTACCCATTCATGAATAGTAAAAAAGTTTCAGAAGAATGAAAAATCGAAAAGGCAGTGACCCCGCGAGTCCGATCTAACTGATCGTATTTATGCGGTGTAGTATACACCGCATAATAAGCGGAATGTAGAGGGTTAAAATTTAGAAGATTTTAAATCAATATTCAAAATTTTAAAACAACTTATTTGTATGTTATGTAATATTAGTTAAAAAAAGGTTTCGTGAACTTTGTTAAATAAAACGTATATTACCTGAAACTGACCGAATTAAGAATTTTGCATTGTACCGCAGGCCAGCATCAAGCATGGATCTTGGGCAGGGACCCCAGATTCGTAATGAAAGTGCCAAAAAACCTAATTTCAGCTGCAGAAAATCAATTTTAATAGGTGGCGGGAACCTCTGCATACAGTACTACTGTGTATACTGTACAAAAGTATGACATTTTTTTTAACTGCCACACCCATCTTTTTGTACTTTTTCCGTTGTTTGTGTCTTATGGGTTGCGAAAGTAAAATTAAATTTTTAAGCTCTAGAAAGTGATTTAGTGGTTTTGTTAAAACCCAAGTGAGAATTCAGTCCTTACTGTGATTTGCCCTTATTCTGTCTAATCTGAGTTCCGCGCATTAAAAAAATACACGGGCGTGCATTTTTGGTTTCTACTGTTTGTACGCTCTGGTAACTTTTAAGCACATAATCTCGTTAAGACAGAGAGGAAAAGGCCAAATAACAAAGAGTTTTGCTTACTTATTACTAGGGATACGTAATTTTGATATTTACATAATTTTCGTATAATTTACCAAATAGATGCGAATGAATGCGAAATTTTAATTTTTTTTGTGAAATTTTCCATACGTTCTATGCAAAATTAACGTGTGATGTATTAAGACTGAAAAGCCCTTTCAAAAGATGTGCTCTCACTGCTCTCGGTCTCCCTTTTTATTTTATTTTTATCGAAAGAGAAGCATTGTGTGTTCTATGACGCCTACCAAATAAAAAAAAATATGTTTACTGTACGAAAATGAAGCGAGGGACATTAAAGTAGCATATTCTGTAAACCCTGATGTAGCTGGGAAAGTTGTCTCGGAGGAAGGGCATAGTTTAAAATTGTTTGCAGAAATTTAGGGCCGTTTTAAGAATATAACACCAAAGAGGGGGGGGGGGCAATCCAATAAAACAAGCACCAGCAACCAAACCAACTGCTGACTTACATAAGTCCGCGCTTTCGTATTACCAACAAGAATTTATAGTAATGTCCCAACTCAACAACAATTTACCCAACTGCTCAAGATTTTGGTGGGGCGTCGCCCCCACGTTTTGTTAAGACCTTGTTCGTACTGTATAAAGTATATTTTTAATACAAAATTGGGTATTTTTTAATTACAGCTTTTTTCCGCCGATTTTCGTTATTTTTTACAGAATAGATTGATAGATTTTTGGTCGCTGATCTGAATTAAAACCGACTCGGCAACTCGTTTCTAAGTTATCCTTCTTCAAAGTCCTAAAAAATTTACTGTTTAGTGGATTCTCCTTTCTTTAGGAAATAACGTTTCTTTTAGCATAAATTTAATGGGGGTGAAACTAAAATATGTGGCTATTAAAAAATATCTATCTTATTGCAGTTTTTTGTTCAAAAACTATAATAATAAAACATTATGGTGTCAGCAGCAGGGTTTTTTCTCAAGGTTGTTATAAAGTATAAAAGTAAAAAAATGCATACTCAAATTTGAAATATTTTACTTTCCGAAATAAAATAATGAAATAGGGTTTAATATACTCACAGTAAGGTTATTTTCGCAAGAAAAAACGGATCCGGATTATGTAATTTTTAATAGCATCAACATAACAATAAAACATTCGCCTGACGTAGTCTAAAAACCATAAATTCTAAAACGGTGTTCTGATTGCATTATTATTGTGGCTTTTAGAAAAACAACCGTAATAAAATAGACATTTTCTACGCAGTTTGATATTACTCCCATCAAATTTATGCTAAAAGAAAGGATGTTTCCTAAACAAAGAAGGGAAATCAATTAAAAGGAACATTTTTTACCTTGAAGAAGGTTAATTCGGAAACGAAACGTTGACGAATCGATTTAATCTCAAACTCGTGGTCACCGATCCAAAATCTACCAATGTGCCAAAAATTACGAAAATCGACGAGAAAGTACTGTAATAAAAAATACCCAAAATTGTACTATATATATTTTAAATACAAAATTGAAACGGGTCTGGGTTACGCCAGTGTGAGTGAGATTTCAACAAAGCCTAGTCTTTTTTGTCATCACAAGTACAATAATATGTAAAATACTTTTAAATATAAGTTCGTAATTAGTGTTACCGGACAACCCGACACTCGCGTTTTGCCCGCCGTTCCCCTAACAGCACCACGCAGGCTTTTTAACAGGCAGGGTGCGTTTTGTTCTTGTTGCCAGGTCTTGCGCATGCTTGCTCTGAATGACTCGCCCCAAGCGGGAGAAGCACCTGTTATTCATTTTCCGCCGCCTCTGCCTTCTTTATTGTTCGTCTGCCGGCCGGTGGAGCAACTTAATTCGCTCGTTGCAATTTCTTCTTCAGTCACTAGTCAGTAGATACCATAATTTCGTGCGTTTAAGTAAGTAGGTAAAAGAAATTTTAATAATGTCTGAACAAGCTCAAGATAACGCCGCCCCCGTAGTAAACGGTGAACAAAATGGCGAAAACAAAGAAAAAGAAGTTACAGAGAATGGCACTACTGGCGAATCTACCGAACCTGTTGCCGAAACCGAAAACGAAGCACCGAAAAAGGAAATGAGGGCTGTTGTTTTAACCGGATTTGGGGGCTTTAAATCAGTAAAGATTCTAAAAAAACCTGAACCTACGGTCAACGAGGGGGAGCTTTTAATAAGGGTGAAGGCATGGTAAGTATTGGTTTCAATTTTCTTTCAACTTTTTCATTTTGTATAAGTTTGATATATGTTCATTGCAAATTCTTCAGGAAATGGTTGACATTGCCTTCTTTTAAATTTAGCTAAGGGCTAAAGGTTTATAATTAAATTTTATGTTAACATATGGCAAGGGACAGTCGAGGGGGCGATCAATAAACTGAATGAACCCTACCCTTATCTTCCCAACCCATTATTATAGGATAGGTAAAAGCTAATGTTCAATGTACGAGGTGTGGTCGATAAGATCGAAATATTTTGATGTTTTAGTTCTAGATTCATTTTCATTTTCCTACAGTGTGATTTTGTTTTAGTTTTAATTCTAATTTAATTTAATTTAACCAGTGTATCAGTTAATAAGTTGTGAAGTCACGTTGGGTAAAAAAACATTTAACAAATAACGATGGAGGAAATTTTTAAGTTATTTTTATTGATAATCTTAAAAGTTATAGGTACTTGGGAATTATCTTGTTTTTATATATTTCTAAACAATCATTGACAATGGTGCCTGGTACCTATTTGATATTAAGTAGGTATATTAAATATATGTAATGCTAATGTTTTAATTTGGTGTTCATTTAATAATCACTCTAAATAGCAATAATATACCTTGTATAATTATTTCTATTGTTTGAATTTATAGATTCCATCAGGGGCATATCCAGAAACTTAGTTTTTTTTGTTAAGAAACTCTTGATTTAGGAGAAGAACCCAATAAACAAAGCTTAAATCGTTTATACATTAGAAATTAGAAAATGAGGCATGTATAATACTGCCACCTTTTAGAAATTTCACTCCAGGATATCTAGGAACCATCAATTAATTACTAAATAATTACTTGCCTTAAACTTGTCCCTAACCGCCCTGGAGAATGTCTCTTGTATTAGGTACCTAATGTAATATAATCAAATAATAAAGATTTATTTCTTAGATATTTTGTATTTAAATCGAGTTACATTTCAACAACTTAATTCTCTTAAAACTGCATTTGTTTTCTCCAATTTGGCATGAGTCAATGTTTGTAGTACCTAATCTTTTAAGTATCTTTGTTCTGGTATTAGCAGCGATTCTGGATATTACTCTGTCCTGGGTGAATACTTTATGACCTCGATAACCCAACCTCAATCAGTCATAATTCTGGCCAAACTGGGATGGGTGGCCATCCTATTCTGCAGACTTAACTGAAATTTCCTATTGCGAGGTTTTTTGCCAGCTCCAAAGTTGTAAGAGAGGGATGCCGGTTATGTAAATTTGAGGAAATCTTTGGTTGAAAAAAAAGTTCTTTTTCATTCTCAGTACTTAGTTGAGATTGAAATTATATTATTTGGTCCATTTAAATGATGTTAATGCATTATAAGGTAGATATTACTGTGAAAGTCATAAGAAATTCATTAGCAGCTGGTGTGGCGTAGAAATAGCGAATGATTTGATTGATTTCCTGATCCTAGATTAATGCCTTTGAAACAGTTCATCAATATTATTTATTAAAATTATTTTATAATGTAGTTAATGCTTAAATCTGAATTTTAAGTGTTCTTAGTTATTTTTTTTTAATTAACTGCTCAATATATTCACCTGTGTTCACAATTAACTCTCATTTTTAACTCACATGTAGATTTCCTTAAGGAGGTAATAAAAGTTCTTGAAAGTTAGATCACTCAACAGAAAGTTTTTTGCACATTGCCTTATTTCTTTGATTGTATGTGCCAGTTTGAATGAATATTCCCCTAATTGCAATTCCTTATTAAATTGTTATTGGCAATCTGTAATTTTTTTATTGCTATAATAATTTATTAGTGATTACAATAAATAAATTGAAATTGATGAATTTTTGGAATTAATATTGTGGTTATGAATCTACTAATAGCTCAAAATAAACCTCTGATAAGATAAGGAATTAAAGCAAATAATTCAATGGTTATTACTCATCCTCATGCGAGTGACAATAAAAACATCAGTAATAAGACAACAATAAGTAATTGGTATGCACAGTTTGTATAATGAATTAGCATTAAAATGTGCAATGCAAAATGTATTAAAATAATTTAAACAACGATGCCCTTATGCACTTATTTTTAATGCAAATTATTTAGTGTAAACAGATAAGTTGTTTTGAATGTAATTATATAGGGTGCTTCAGAATTAAAGGTAAACTAGGGTTGCTTTGAGTATAATCAGGTGATATAAATCATGTTGTTCTTGTAACTTAAATCGGTAAATTCGCCCTTTACCCAGAACTTCCCTCGTACTATGTACATTTCATGTATAGTGTGGACATTTTAAACTTTGTTATTTTTCAAGGTATCAAAATAATCCATAAAGCAAATTGTATGGATAGGTACCAAGTTTTATATTATAACAATACAATAAATAAATAAAAAAAAATTCAATTGTCAAAGATAAAATATAACTTATCCTTTTTTAAATGAGGCGCTCTGTAAATTTTACTTTCAATAAATAGATTTCATTGTGCAGATAAAGCAGTTTAAATATGCATACACTTATTTGATAATAACATTATACAAATCCTATAAACTAATTTATTTTAGTTATTAGCACACAACTATTTGGATTTATAAAAAGTGTTAACAGTGTGTGGCGAAATTCTGTAGGAGGGAAGTTGTGGGTAAAGGCAAATTTTTATTTGTTATTTTTTAATTTAAATTATTTTTATATTATTATAATTATTACTTATTTATCATACCAATATTCAGTCTATAAAATTCAATCTATAAAAAATAAAATACCATTTATTATTTTCCTTTATGAAATGGAATTTTTCCAAATACTTAAAAATTTTATTAGTTTTGTTAAATTTGCCATAACGGATTCATACTAAAAATTTACTTTCAATTTATCCCTGTTTTGTGCATAGTTTAAAGTCGGTTCATTAAGTAGTTTTCCCATATTGAATTTTTAAACATTTCTTTAGGCCGCCATTTTGTTTCGCCATAATGACTATACCTACACCAAAATTTGACCAGTTTATACCGAGGTTTATACTTATATCACACTCGATACAAAAATAAAATTTCAACTTTGTTTCTGGTAAAATGTTTTAATAAAGAATAATAAATTAAGAAGTTAAATAAAATGGGTTTGTAGCCCCTATTCCGACCGAGACTTTTTTTTATGGGCCTGCAGAATTCATATGATTTTTTTTGTTTTTATCCATTTTTTATGTTCTTAATTTTTTTTATTCGAATTGACTGTTTATTAAAAAAAAACAATATAAAAAATCGGTGTATTTCCTTTTCTCGGAACTTCCCTATTAATTTTCGCATAATATAGTCATTTATTAATTACATATATAAATTCTGTAATGTATATTCGTACATTTTTATATTTCTCTGAATATTCTAAACATATTTTATGTTATATTTCCTATCCCTCAATTCAACTATTTTCGAAAAAATGGCTCTTGAAAATTAACATTTTTGACCTTTTGAACCCCTGTAACTGCCAAACTTGGAACAAAATGAATTGCACTTTTTCTATATTAGTTTTTAGTGCTGACATTTTATCAAACCGAAAATTAGTGTCAGACAATATATAATTCAAAACTAAGATAGGAAATGACAGAAATGAATGTCCAAACCGGTCCAGACACTCCAAAGAAAAGCGCGAGATAGACAAGCATTTGATGAAGTAATGACAAACCTCCAGTAATGGAGGGCACTGGATGAAGATTGTTAAATAAGTTCCAGTCTGCTACTACTACTACCCTTCAATATTTATATTATGTTTAGTTAGTATGATTTGTTCATTTAGATATCAAGGGGTTTAACATTGTTTTTTATAGTTTTTATCCCAGTTTCGTTTGTTTTTTTTTTAATAATTCATTTTAATTTCCAACTAGGTAATCTTCCAAATTCGGGTCTAAGCAGTCGGATTTTTCGGTTTTTAGAATAATAAATTTATTTTATTCCTTAATCATTAATTACAAATTTAAAAAATCGGTAAATTTCCTTTACCCGGAATTTCCCTCGTTATGAATCTCTCCATTTATTAGGAATAGTGAAGTGTGCATTTAGTAACAATATGTTACTAAATTGCCATTTTTTTTCCATCATATTGGACTCCTACCAATATTTTACCAGTTTGTATCTATGCCACTTGATTTTTGGGCATAATTTAAAATAAATTCAATAAGTAGTTTTTACGTTAACACACCGCCATTTTGTTACGCCATGTTTAATTAAT
The DNA here is from genome assembly GCA_030620095.1 of Kuschelorhynchus macadamiae. Lineage (NCBI taxonomy): Eukaryota > Metazoa > Arthropoda > Insecta > Coleoptera > Curculionidae > Kuschelorhynchus > Kuschelorhynchus macadamiae. The sequence goes on along the minus strand of JAUTXW010001141.1, from coordinate 1,599,749 downwards.
TTTTCTGCAAAATTAGAAGTCAATTGAATAAGATTTTTTTACTTTGATGATTTAAATATTTTATTTGGCCCCCATCTTGAATTCGTACCACATCTTTATCAGTTTATTTTTATAGCACACTTAATACTTGGCCAAAATTTAAAATTAATCTAATAAGTAAGTTTTTCAAGCTCATTTTTTAAATATTAGGCCGCCATTTTGTTTTGCTGTCTCATATTCATACCAAAATATTACCAGTTCATTCCTATGTAACATTTGATTTTTGTGCAAAATTTGATGTAAATTGGATAATTAGTTTTTTAGTAATAATTTTTTTAACGTTTTACTAAGCTGCCATCTTGTTCCACTATATTGGATTTTTACAACAATATTACCAGGTCATCCCCATATAACCCTTAATTTTGAACTAAGATTTGAAGTCAATCTGATAAGTAGTTTTTAAGCTATGCCGCGAGCTTACAGACAGACAAACCGACAGACGGAATTGGTAAAACATATTTTTTGGCATCTAGTGATGCTAAAACGTGAAGATATGTAAACCATGAGAGAGTCATTTTTTTTCACGATTACAAACGTTTTATTTGGCCGCCATTTTGTTCCGCCATCTTCAATTAGTATCACACTCTTACAAGTTCATCTCTATACCGCAATTAGTTATGGCACACAATTTAAAATCAGTCCATTAAGTAGATTTTTCAGGCTGAATTTTTAAATATTTTATTAAGCCGTCATTTTGTTCCGTCATCTTGGATTCGTACTAAAATTTTACCAGTTGAGTAAATTGAATAAGTAGTTTTTTTAGCACTAACTTTTTAAATTCACTAGGCCGCCGTTTTGTTTTGCCACATTGGATTTTACCAAAATATGACCCTTAATTTTTGCCAAAATTTGAAGTCAATCAAGTAAGTCGAGAAGTAGTAGACAGGTAGAGAAACTGACGGAGTTGATAAAACATGTTTTTTTGACACCTAGGGACTCTGAAACGTAAAAATCTGAAAAAATCTCCTAGGGTGGTTTTTCGACGATTACAATACTTCCCTTTTACGAGGGAAGTAGAAATATGCAGTTTTATTAATAAAGGTAATAATCCCCTTCCAGTAAGATCCCTAAAAACAGAATCCGCTAAAATCAAGATGAATTTTTAAGCTGCTGAAATCAAAGTAGAAAGCAGTTCCTTGGATAAACACAGAAGACGGTTTAAAATATAAAGCTCAATCTCTACTGTACAATATGAAAAAGGAAATACATTTCGTAATCTACTTCCACATAATCATTAGATATATTATGGATAATTCAAATTTGTCATACAGTCCGCGTGACTACAGTAATTTTACTCTTTCAAAGGATAAAAAGCATAAGATATATAGTTACTCCAATATGGCAGACTTTTGCAGATCTACGAAAAATTGGTGTCTGCGGCATTGTAAAGTGCATTTTTTAAATTTTTTAGTCTCAGTATTTAAAAATGAAAAATGGCGGTGCCAGCATCCTGGACAGGGGCAATTAAGAGTCAGTCAGCATTTCAAAATAGCGATGCCAACATAACGGACACATTTTGACATTTGTACAGATTTGACTGAAAATTTGTATTTCCAGGTTTAAAACAAATAAAATATATAAAAAAGTGATACAGGGCATCCAAAATAAAAGGTAAAATAGTTTTAATTTTTTTGGCTCGTAACAAGAAAAAGTTTCATGTATTTTGAACTACATAGTTTTTACTTTTAAGGGTGATCAAAATTAATATATTATGTCTAAAACCCTTCTTCCTATTATATTGAACCTCGGTATATTTCCTGCACAGTTAAAAGGAGCCCAATATTTAAAAAATAATTTAACGATTTGCTTTTTTGAACATAAGTTAATTATGTTCACTTTAGGTAATAAAAAATACACAAAAATGTTTTTTTGTGTTTCTCTTTGCCAAAGTCGACTTTATTCGAGATAAATTAGAAACCCCGATTTAGTTTACGCTAGTAGTTGGTTCGTAAAAACTAAAATTAGTTCTCCACCTACTTCTACAGCAATTAATTTTTAAGAGTGTGTGTAAGTTCCATTTTTTTTTCGTTACAGGACACTAAAAGAGACGCGGAAGATTGTTATAACTCAAAATATCCCAAATTGTTTCTATCATTTACTTCTTCAAATCACCCAACATGCTTTAAATATAGCATTAATTCATTTTTTGAAGGGTGGAGGTAAGTTATCTTTTGCAGAAGTTTTTTTTTCATTTAGCTCGGTTACCTTCAATTTTCTTGTTTCGAAAACTGTTTCGTTTGCTTTTATGTTTCCTGAAGAGCCTAACTGCGGAATTATTTGCAGAAGTTAAACTTTCGCACTACCTTAATTTTTTCAAAACGCAGAACCTTAATTTTTTCAAACATAAGACATATTCATCGTAAAAATATTTTAATTTATCTCTTTAAGTTCTGTGCTTAATTTCATTATGTGAATGGTTCATAATCTTGACTGACATGGCCGGAAGTACTTCATAACTGAACATGACAAAGGCACTTGCTTTGATGGGTACCCCCAGTAAAGTTTATCACAGATCAGAGTTAAATATCTTCTTTGATTACGATTTAAACTCTATAAGCTGTGGAATTTCATTTGTTAATTCGTTGTTAATCATATTTGAGGCATATTATACTTTGATTTTGCTAAATATGATAAATATTAAGTAGTAAGTAGCTATACAATATCGACCTTGAAGTGCACATTTATGTTTCGTATTTAGAAATCCAGGGAATTTACGACGCTCGGTCTTCGGAGATAAATATTTACTCGAATATTTATTATTTTGAGTTATTTAAAAAAAATAGGCCTTGGAAATACACTTATATTAAATATATAAATAATATTTATCGTTTGATGTGAACTCGTACAGAGACTTCGAAAATATACAATTTTTGTTTTCAAATATTAATATTGACCGTGCAGGCACTGACCTAAAGCGGATCATTCACAGGCTGGCCAAGCCGCCGGGTTCCGTTCAGATCCGTCGGCCGACTGTTTCGCCAGTTAGTGGAGTAAATCTGCGGCAAATTTTTATTAAAAAGAAACTGCACTTGATTTTCTTATGGATAAACATTTTGTTCAATCACAGAGGGAGGGAACCTGAGTTTTCCCATTTTTTTACTTTTGTAGAAAAATAACGTTTTTAACATTTTTTTTAACAAAGACATAAGTATAGCGGCTTCTAATGGTCCTATCAGAAGCAAAACAAAAATAATTATGGATTCGTAAAATGTGTTATCCCATTGTCTTTTTTATATTAATATTATTATTTATTTTCATAACTTAAGTTGTATATAGCGTATAAAAAAGTAAATTGTATTATTTATTATTTTCTTCTATAAAAAGAATGGTGTATTCCAGGAAACGAAAGGACCCCGCACATTTCTTATAGAAAATGGCTATCAGTCAATTTCTTCGAAATTTAATATGTTATAGTTCTCGGCCTCCTGATCAAAAGCTAGCATGGCCACAATTTAATCCTGCGTCTAGTTTTTGATATATAGGGTGACGAAGTTGCAATTTTAAATTTTCTATATTTTAGCAAAATTTGTATTATTTTTTTATTTAAATACTGAATATGTATTCAAATAGGCCAGCGCCGTATAGAATGTTTTTGATTAAAAGCTAAGATATGTAAAAGTAAAAATAAACTTATACAAAGAGAAGCTGTATTCCAGAATTCAGTCACTTTTGTTTCATATTCGATTGAACCTAAAATACCGAAATTCCAATTTTTATTAAAAGCGTTATTACACTAAAACAAACAGTAAGAATTTGCTGGATTTGTGACGTTTATCAAAATTAAATGTAAATTAAATTGTTGTATAGGACATTTTTGTAAATATCTGACATTACAGTAGCCATGAATTTGAAAATATTGCATTACCTGACAATCTATATAGATCTAATTAGTCTGTAGTTAGAATATTTAAATAGCCAGTGAAATTGACACATTTTAATTATTATCGAATGCATATTGTCAACAGATACAGCTTTAATAATATAAAATGATACGGATGTTTCACAAAATTCTAGAAAAACTACGATTACTGTTATGTCATATTCACATTTATCATAATAATTCCTCAAAGACTGATACAATTCTATTAATATAATACTAATAAATAAGGTGTTTGATAAATAGTACCCTTTTTTGTTCTAATAATTTCGATAATATCGATTATATAATTATAATTCCTTAGGCATTTTCAATAAAGAAAAACTGCATACAAAGTGGGGATTGTAACGCAAAAATTAAAAGTTCGATGCCTATATCTATAACTGTTATTAATATTGTTATATCTAGTTAATACATGTACAGTGTGTCTCTTCAATGGGTCTGATTTTATTATTTGTCAAGATAAAAAATTAAAATTTGCAAATTTTAATACCAGACTAATGCTCCTTTGTGATGCATGTGGGCTTCGTGATTAAACATTTTAAGGTAACGGCTGGCTGCCATCTTCAAACAAAATTTATGGAAAAAGGGGTCTTTTGAAAGGCCTTTGCAATCCTAATTTATCCTCAAATTATGGAGACATCAACATTACACATTTAAAAATGGCGGCTCTGTGTAAATGTTTCAAAACTTAAAAAAAATAGAGAATAAAAGTTCTTAAAAACTATCACATTCTTCACATGATCTGTGGGACTATAACGCACGTTACAGATAGAAAGTCTGACTGGACTTCGGCAATGCGAACAGATTGGGCTTTACCATCCAAAAAGCTATTTAACAGTCTAATGCTGTGGACATTCACCCCAATAAATTCCATTAGCAAAGAAAGCAAGCTAATTCGTATCAGCTAATTTCAATCTTAATTTTATAAAATATAGTATAAGTTTCATTTCCAAAATCAGTTCAATCGTATTGAAAATGCAGTGGCAGGGGGGTTATCTCAAAACTTGTTGTCCCATTTTATCCACGGCATATCATAAATTTGCTTTGTATTATTTTACTAGATGTAGCAATTCGGGTTTAAGGGTGTTTTCCGGAAATTTTATATTTTTGCTTTGTAACCAAGAAATGATATCAGCTTTTTTCATTGAAGCGTTTGGCGCATCTTCTCTGAGCCGTGAATGCATTGCATTGTCCATAACAATAAGAGATGTTTTTTCGAGGGTTGTCAGGATAATCGGCGCTTTTATTCGTTGTAGAAAAGACTAGGTCTGCCTCATCTATAAATCCATATTTGCTGCCAGCGGGTAAAACTATATATCTTTTGTCGTCTGATTGATTTTTCTTTAAAACGGATTTAATGCTGTGTCATGGCATGTTCTAATATCGCTACCATTTTGAAATAGATATCTCAAATGTTTTAACAAATTACCTGCTGGCAGTGCTTAGGTCAGTTGTTTGTTTGGCACGCAATTCCTTTCTTAGCTTTTATCGTGTGACATATTTCGTTATTCCTTGTCTCACTTAATTCTCTTATCTTTAGAGCACGCTTCTCTCTATTCATCTAAATACAGATTTGATTTAATATTTATTTCTAAATAAATTTTAAACCACTTACCTTGGGAGAAGCTTCTGTGATGGATTCCCTTCGAATACTGGCTACAGTTTTCTCACTAACCCTACAGACTTCCGCAGTGCATTTCAAAGCCGTTATTGGCTGCACGCTATGTTCTTGATTCTGAAAATACTCTAAAACGGTTAAAATAATCTTCCTAGTCTCGATGTTAAAATTCTTTTACAAAATATTATTCACCGAGTATGTATATATCGCGTAATCCACTTGAACCGATCTGCTTCAAAGGGGTTTGAATGAAACCGGTATTTATCGCGTAATACTAGATCGGATGCATAAATCCAAAACTTTTAGTTCACTATTGTACAACAAAGAAACAAGCAGTTTATAAAGAGATGCAAGTAATGGAAAACGAAATTTTTAGAAGCACTGTTATTCTAACCAAAACTTTAAAACTGTGGTAATTTTAATTTAATTATCGACAATATTTAAAACCACACAAAAAATAAAAACAGAATAGAAACAAACTCCGACTACAACAAAAAGTTAGGTTAAGACAGAAATCTGCTTTAAAACTGTCAAAATATAATCCAATCCGATACCAATCCCCATCTTTATAGTTATAAAAATATTTCGATCTACTTCAGTTCAACTAAATCCCAAAAAATACAGGACTGAATTGAAACGTTCATGTGGATGGGAACAAGTGGATAGAAATATCAGTCAATCGCTGTCTATATCGCAATTTTCAAGAGGATGGATACATCGGATGGGTTTAAGTGGATGCAATTTACTCCATATATACGTACTCACTAAATGACTCTAATGCCAATGAAAGTCGAATGCCGAATAAACCAAAGCCTAAAGTATAGGTACTAATCAGCACGTACCTGAATTTTCAAGAACAATATATCTTGGCTGACTTGAATTAAACGTACGTCAAAGATAGCTAACAGAGGGTAGGTACCTATGATTCGTTTGGAGCGAAGCGGTAAGCAAAATTACTTTGTTGCGGGTTTTATTGCCGTCTAGGACTTTAAAATATCACCATCTCGATCACCACTATAACTACGAATTACAGAGATATAAGGCCTGATATATCTGGATCACCTTGTACAATTAACATATTTTCAAGCATATTTTACGAGAAAAAACTTTAATGGAACCTAAATTTGTGTGGGTTGTGTCAAATGATCAAAATCTTTATTTCACCAATAATTTCTATTAAAGTTGCATCTTTGTTGTAGTATAATCACAGTATAAGTAATGTATAATCGTCCCCTGTAGTGGGTTAATGGAATATGTGAACCCGTATCCCGTATCAAAACATATTTTAATCAATTCAAGTACAAATTAACGGTTAAAAAAATCTGAACCTCAACTTATAAATATCTTAATTCACGGGGTAATTTAATAAATTACAAAGGCTATTATCCAATCGCTTGAGATCCGCCAGTCGGGATGTTTCATCTTTTCGAGAAGTCTATTATTAGTATGAGAATTCTATTTAGATTTATTACTGTTTTCTCTTGACCATTAGTCCATTAGGTAGTAGTACTGATTACGAATAGATATCAATAAATTGCTGAATATTTTATGAAATACGTTCCTTAGAGATGTATTTATCATTTTAGTACATGTCCGCTTTAATATATATTAGTTATATATCTGACGTGTAAGTACAGGGTCATCCACCATAAAATTATCACCGCTCTCTTCCCTTTTTTTAGCCTAAACAACCATTTTTTAAAAAATCAAGG
>JAUTXW010001141.1:1577500-1587500 GCA_030620095.1 Kuschelorhynchus macadamiae | reverse complement strand
TTATCCAAAATTGGTATTGGATATAAGTGAAAGAGAATATATTTTTCTGGATCTACTAATGGGATTTCGAGAACAAAAATTACTTTTGAATCATATTGATATGCCTTTAGTTCTATGATTTCGAGATATTGAGCCACACTTGAAGGGTGAATTAGCAAAGGTAAATTATTTCTCTGCAATGATTGAGATATGTGCTTTAGTGATTCTATTAGGTCAAAAGGTGTAATAATCGAACTGTGTAAAATTCGTAAACGGGCGAAAACAATTGAATTTATAATATCATTCAAGGAATTTTCAAGAAATGAATAGCTTTCCATTAATAGTTCGCAAATATTTAATATTTCTATTTGAGAGGAATAATATTTCAGATCGTCAGAAATATCCAGTATTGATTTTCGTATTTCTATTATGTCATTATTGAATGTTTCTTCGTCAATTTTAAGTTTCTGAATAGTTGAATTAAATTCTTTTATTACTGAGGTAGTTACTGAAATTTGATTTTTAAGAAGATTTTCGATTTGATATTCATCATGTGTTATTTTTTCTATACAGTCATTAAAATATTCGCCATCGGAAGCATCTAAGTTTCCTGTAATTGCTTTCCAAAATGTTCCTATACCATTAAAAATTCCACGTTTTTCTCTAAAAATATATTTTTTAGTATCTGCCATTATCTCTGTATATTTTTGATTTACAGCTCCTGATATTTGTCTAAGGAGACTAATATGTGTTAGTACTTCAGATTTAAATGCTTTCATTCGTGGTATGTCTTCATTAATATTATTAATAAGGTTTTCTAAAATTCTATCATTATTTACAATTGTATCCTTAATTGGTTCTAAATCTTTATATACAAGTAATGTCCATTTATCATTAGATATTCTTATTTTTGCTTCTTCATGAAAGAAGACTCCTATCGTGTTGTTAATTGGACTTATGGAGTATTGGGACTGGACGACTGATGACAGTCCGAGGATGGTCCTGGAAGAGAAATTTGCTCGTAGTATGGTTTTAATCTATCAAAATTTATTTTAGATTTTTGTTTAGAATTGGGATTTAATAAAAGGGCTGAGTTTTGATAAATTTCGAGAATTTCGAAAGGGCCATTAAATTTGTTTTGAGCCTTATCTTTAATTTGGGATTCACGTACATATACTTTTTCACCTATTTTATAATCATAAGGATGTTTGGCAACATGTTGATCGAAACGTTCTTTTGCTTTTTCTTTTTGTTGTTTCGTTTTATTACGAGCAGATTTATAAAGGAATTGCATACGATTGTTTAAATCACGTATGTATTTTGATATGAGGTTTTTCTCATTATATAGGGTTTCAGGGGGTCTAGAAGAAGTATGTCCGAAAATTAGTTCAAAGGGCGTAAAACCGTGGGTTTTATTTTTCGTGTTATTGTAACAAATAACAGCATACGGAAGTACGTTGAACGGATGTTCATGTGGGTTTTCGGTTTGATTAGCTCTTATCATTTCGCTAAGTGTAGCGTGAAATCTTTCTAAAGAGCCGTTTGATTGGGGATGACCTACACTTGAAAATGTTATTTTTATGTCGTATAGTTCACATAGGTCTTTCATTAATGTATTATTAAATTCACGGCCATAATCACAATGGATTCGTAGTGGGGTACCATAATGTTGGAAAAATAAAATAATAGTATTAACGATAGTTTTTGCCGTTTTATCTTCAATTGGATAAGCTTGGGTAAATTTAGTAAGTTCGTCTCGTATTGTCAAAGCATAGTTTTTAGATGGATATTCAAATATATCAATATTTATTCGTTCAAATGGTGTTTTCGGTGTTTCTGTTAGCACTAAAGGGTTGCTTAAATTTTTTCGGCATATTTTAATTTTTTGACATGTTTCACAACTTTTTATAAAGTTTTCTACATCTTTAATCATTTTGGGCCAATTATATTTTTCTTTGATGCGTCTTAAAGTTTCATTAATTCCGCGGTGTAAATTACTTTTGCCTAAATGGTATTGTTCCAATATAATTGGTATTTGGTCTTTATCTGGGATGGTTACAATATTTTGACAAATACATATTTTAATATCTTTGTCTGCAAAGATAAAAGAAAATATTTCAAGAATAGGAAGGTCTATTTTATTTTCGAGAAAATATGTTGACAAAAGGTCAAATTCGTTTTGTCCTGTATAAATAATATAGAAAAGATGTTGGACTATATTTTCTGGGTCGAGTAACAAAGGAATTATGTAATATTTCCGATTTTTGACTGTTTTACTAGAGAAAATATTTAGTCTTTGCATTGAAAAATCTGCATTTTCTTCAAAAATGTCTTCTAATATTTCATGTTGTAATTCTCCTAAATTCTTTTGTTGAAAAAAGGTTATTATGTTTTTATGTGATTTATTTAGAAGTTGTTCATTTGAAGTTTCAATTTTTGAATAATCAATTAAAGATTTTGTTTCGTACATATTAGCAAATGTGTTGTAATCTTCGGTTATTTTTTCATCATCGAAATTTAAATTTGAGTTATTAGAATTTTCGTCATCGTCTTGATTTGTCGCAAAAATAGAAAGTTTTGATTGGAATTTTGCGCATTGATTAAAATGATTAATTTTAATTCTTGATAATGCGTCTGCGTTTTTATTAATCTTACCGGGTTTGTAAATTATTTCATACTCATATTCTTCGAGTTTAAGTCTCCAGCGTGCGAGTCTACTACCTGGGTCTTTAATTGAAAAAAGCCAAGTAAGAGGGCGGTGGTCTGTAATTAGTTTAAATTTTCTGCCAAAAAGATACGGGCGAAAATGTTTTACTGCCCATACAATTGCAAGGAGTTCACGTTCAATAGTTGAATAATTTGTTTCGGCTTTACATAAGGTTCTAGATGCATAGCCAATTGGTAAATCTTTTCCTACAGGTCCTTGTGATAACACAGCGCCTATTGCAAAAGCACTAGCATCTGTGGTTAAAAGAAATGGTTCGTTAAAATTTGGGTATATAAGAATTGGGTCAGAAATTAGCAATTTTTTCAGTTCATCAAAAGATTCTTTGCAATCAGAATCAAAGTCAAATTTTATTTCTTTTTTGAGTAGACGAGTAAGTGGTTTAGAAATTTTCGCAAAATTAGGAATGAATCGTCGATAATAGCCTGCTAAGCCAAGGAAAGATTTTATATCCTTAGGGTTTTTTGGTTGGGGAAAATTTTGGATACATTCAATTTTTGTCGGATTCGTTTTGACACCGTCTTTAGTTATTACGTGTCCAAGATATGCTACTTCTTTGCGTAAAAATTCGCATTTGTCTGGTTGTATTTTAAGATTAGCTTTTCTTAGTCTTTTGAAAACTTCGCGTAATCGTTGGATATGTTCATCAATTGTAGCGGAATAGACTATAATATCGTCCATATAGACAAGACATCGTTCATTTAAGATTCCTAAAAGAATATTGTCCATTACACGTTGGAATGTAGATGGGGCATTCTTTAGTCCGAAGGGCATTCGTTTAAATTCATAATGACCGTTTTCTACTGAGAACGCTGTTTTTGAAATATCTTTGGGATCTATCTCTATCTGATGGAAACCAGAAGCGAGATCAAGAGTCGTGAAATATTGACACTGTCCAAGTTGGTCAAGTAAATCTGAGATATTAGGAAGTGGATATTTATCATTAACAGTAGATTCGTTCAGTTTTCTATAATCTATTACGATTCTCCATTTTTGTTTATTACTAGAGTCGATTTTTTTCGGTACAACCCAAACGGGAGATGACCAGGGAGAAATTGATGGTCTAATTATACCTTGTTGTAACATATTGTTTACTTGCGTTTTAACCTCTTGTTTATGTATTTGGGGATATCTATAAGATTTAGTGAAAATGGGTTTTGTATTATTCGTGTCTATCTTATGTTTAATTTCACTTGTGAAGGAAAGGTTGTCACCTTCTAGATAAAAAATGTCTTCAAAATTGACACAAAGATTTGTGATTAATTCTTTTTCTTCTTCGTTTAAATGGTCAAGTCTAAGCTGGGATCTAATAGTCGGGATTCTATTTAAAGTTTGAAATTCGGAAGATTCGGGAGAATTGAAATTAAGAAGTGTGTGTATCGAAAATGGTTCTATTTCGATATTTGAGAAATCAATTGTTTTTGGAATTGCATTCGCATTGATAATTGTTGTCAAAAATTCACCGTTTTGATTGACATGGACAAGGGCATTAGGGATATGTACTTTTTCTATTTCTTTTCGGTATAAAATAGCATCAGTATTGATTAGATGACATTTTAATTTAAAAACTTGTTCCATTCTACCTTGTATAGTTATTTTATTTTTATTTGCCTCGTATGTTTCGAGTTTTGTTGAAGAATAATTGTCTTCAACTTTATACAATGGTAGTGTTTTAAAATTGGTAATAAGTTGTTTATTTTTTAAATCGATTGTACATTCGTAGTGTTCTAGGAAGTCAAGACCTAGAATTCCGTCAAAATCAATGTCTAAATTATAAATATAGACTTTGTGAGGGTCACCGTTGTTAAAATTTATCAAAGTTGATTCAGTTATTAAAAGTTTTTGTTCGGTAATGCCTTGAATTGTTGCATTTTCGGGGAAACGATTTCGAAAGTTCCTTACTGTATTTTCTTTGAAAATTGAAATACCTGCACCAGAATCTATGAGTAGTTTGAAAGTATTTGTTGCGTCTTTGATATAGTAAAGATTTTTAGGATTTATCGCAAGAAAAGGATTTAAAGAAATCGTTGTTCGGGGAAATTGAGTGAGGGATTCATATCGTCTAGCGTGAGAGTTTCTATTTGGGCTTGTATTTGATCTATTTCTTGATTGGGTGGATGGTTTTGATCTGGGGATAAAGGAAAATTTTGATTTTCCTCGATTGGAAAATTTTGATCGTTTTCGATTGATTCGTTAAAGTTTAAATTGGGATCTGGATTCTCATAAAAATTGTCGTATTCATTTTCGAATAAAGTAGAGGTGTCTTCATAAGAAAAGTATGAGGGATCTTGGTAATCTTGTTGATAATCTTGTTGATAGTCTTGATAATAGTCATTAAAATATTTTTCTTGATTATTATCTGTGCTAACTAAGTGAGCTTTAAAATTGGGATTTTTGTGAATTACTGAGGGTCGAGAATAATTAGAATTCGGTTGACGTTGGAAATTATTTTGATTTGATTGATTATTTATCATATTTGGGGTTTGCGTATTTGGGCTTCTTTGTTGTTGCATGTTTGGTCTTTGTGACTGAAGAGAATTTGTTTGCGGGGCAAACTGGGGTCGCTGAAAATTTGAGCTTTGGGAAAAATTGGGACGTGGTTGTCCGTTATTGGCATGGCATTGATTTGCTGAATGACCAGTACGTCCGCATTTAAAACATTTTTGTGTTTGAAAGTTTGTTTTTTTCAAAGATTGGTTGAATGGCTTTGGTGGGTTCGGTTTTGAAACTTTTTGAGATTCAAAATAAGACAATTGAAGTTCACGTCGAATACGTATTTGAGCTTCAAGAAGATCTCTTGGGTTACTGGCACGAATTATGTGTCCAATACGGGGTTCAAGACCAGTTAAGAGGGTACTCAGAGACATGGATTCGATTAGAGTTATTTGAGCTTGTTTTTGTTGTGGGGTGAGATTAGACTTTTGTATATTAGCGTGCATTTTTGCATTTAGCACTTGAAGTCGGTTGAGAAAGGTTAAAGGACTTTCATTTGGTAATTGTTTAATACGTTGTAAGTCTTGTATTAAAGAAGACAAGTCTCGCGTATCTCCAAAGTGAGAATTTAAAAGTTGTTTTATTTCTAAATAAGAAATAGGGTTGCGAGAGCTTATTAGCTGCGCTGCTCTTGCACGTAATTTATTTTTTATGTGGATTACTAATAAATCTTTTTGATCGCGTGTAGACATATTGTAAGCACAATCACAAGCATTGAGAAATGTTTGGAGAAAAATTTGATCACCATCGTATTCAGGAATTATTGAAAATATTTCAGATAGTTTATATGGTTCGATTTCGGGTGTCTCAGGGACATTTTGTATTCCGTTATCAGTCATGGTTGCTCAATATATCAATATATCAAAATAAAATAATATAGGCACACAATATTATCAAATATAGGCACACAATATTATATAAAGGATACGAACTTAAAATTAAGAATTTAGGTTGATTGGCAGTACGTAAAGTAGTACACAAATCAACGTAAATTAAAGCAATACTAAAATCTACAAAATTCAAGTGGTTTTGTTTTGTTTGTCTGAAATTTGATTAACTGTATAATCAAAATTTGAAATTAAAATATTCTTTTGTATTTTTGAAACTTGTTTTTTGAATTCAGTTTTTCGTTAACTAAATATCAAAATTGAAAAATCGAACAATTTCCTTAAATTTGAATAAAAAATTCAATATTTTGGAAAATTGAAAAATATAAAGAAAATTAATAACGAGATGATTCAGTCTTACGTTACTAGTAGAAACATCAGACTTCGTCGTGTTCTCTGCAGCAAATTCTACCAGGGGTTTCACTAGGTGTTCCTAATCCGTAGATTGACTGCGAGTTGGTGACGTCGGGTCGTGATTTTCTCTGCTTTTCTTGAGTTTCAGTACTTCTTGTATTTTTCTTGGTTTTCACAGGTTCTTCTGAACAATGGATTGGGATCCTCCGTCGACAGTGAGAGTGCACAAGGGCTTCGTGTTCTGTTAGACGTTTTCAGATCCTACCGACTGCGCCAGTTTGTTAAATCACTTTCTTGCGAAATTACTTTTTTAAAAAAATTATTTTATTACTTGAAAATACAAATTAAAATATATATATTTGAACTTGCAAAATTACAGCGTGACGTTTAACAAATGAGAAGCTAGACTGAACTGAATTGTATACAAAGAAAATAACTATTTATATGTTTCGTTATGCTGACTCAGTGGGAACTGTTTACTTCTTTCTTGAACACTTGGGTCAGGACGTGGGTTCTGCTGATGAAGCTTTCTTGGTATAGACTTGTTTTCGTAAACAAGTGGCACCTGCTGATATATGATACTTTTGTTATTGAGATAAGCTCGGCTTCTGAATACTGCGTTGGCGGGTGATATCTGATAGTCTGGGAACCAAGGTTGGCATAACTTGTATGATGAACTAGCTGGTGAGAATAGATATAACATATATATACATATATATATATATAGATATGTATATATATATATATATACATATATATATACATATATATATATATATATATATATATATATATACATATATATACATATATATATACATATATATATATATACATATATATATATATATATATATATATATATATATATATATATACATATATATATATATATATATATATATATATATATATATATATATATATATATATATATATATATATATATATATATATATATATATATATATATATATATATATATATATATATATATATATATATATATATATATATATATATATATATATATATATATATATGTATATATATGTATGTATATATATATATATGTATGTATATATATATATATATATGTATGTATATATGTATATATATATATATATATGTATGTATATATGTATATATATATATATATATATATGTATATATATATGTATATATATATATATATATATATATATATATATATATATATATATATATATATATATATATATATAGTTTATATGTTTTCTTTTGTTTGAAACTTAATCAAGTCAATCTCGATTTTTAGTTGGAATTTTGTACTATGCAAGTCAAAGAGTTAATGTTTAAAATGTGGTTATCTGTAATAAGTTTAAAAAAGTGGTAATTTGTAATAGGTTTTTGCGTGTACCACAGAAGTCAAATACGTGGGAGCCTTGATTTAGTTTCAAACAAAAGAAAACATATTGACATTAATGTTGACATGTTGAGGTTTTAAAATATTTTTTTAGTTATTTTAGAGATATGTATATATATATATATATATATATATATATATATATATATATATACACATACATACAGATAAACATTCATAAACAGATAATAATTCAGTTTTCTTAAGTCAAATATTTTCAAATTTAACTTGTAAGATTGCTTATTCACCTGAATAATTAGAATGTTTATCAAAAAAGCATGAACCCATTTATTTAATCACCAATGCTAAATAATAAGATTTGTCTCTATTTAACCTACCTATCATCAATGTTGAGTATGTGTTTTCATTATTTAGATAAATGACAAATTGTAAAATACATGAGAAATTATATAAATTGGGAATCATCTGGAACGCCAGACTCCATTTTGATTGTATCCAATTTTCACTAATAAGCGGTGTCTGCGTTTTCACATAAAAAATAAAGTAAATAACTCGTAATGCGGTCTGCTATCCATCAGAGTTCACTCAATTAAAACACTTAATGATTTTTTCGAGTCGAGTCGTTGGATTACCGGGTTGGGCTGAAAAGTACAAGGTTGTAGGTTGGCAATATTATTTGTTTTGTTTAAATTGTACTAACTGGTTTTCACTATTATTTAGTAGCCCGTTACGTAGAATTGTGAGAATGTGATTGATAGTAAATTATAAACAGGCAAATTTTTGATCTGTTTATAAAAATATAAACATTTTTATTGTTCTATAATAATAAAATGTTAAATTTGGTTGGGAAATATCTATAAATAAATTATAAAAAATTATATTCATACATATTATTGTCTACATACTGAATTGACACCCTGTGTACTATGTATTTTTCTGCAGATAAGAGTGTGTTTTACACATCTGATTGGAGAATTAAACCTTACTAGTAATTAAATAATTTCAAATTCTTTATCTAATTTTTTCTTGTCATTTTTACTTCCCTCGTACAAGGGAACTATTGTAATCGCGAAAAATCCCCCTCCGAGATGTTTTCAGATCTTCTCGTTTCAGGGTCCCTATAGATGTCGAAAAACATGTTTTCTCAATTCCGTCGGTCTTTGTGTTTTTTCACGGCATAACTAAAAAACTACTTACCCGATTGACGTTAAATGTTTGCTCAAAAATTAAGTTTGGCCTGGTAACATTTTGGTAAAAATCTAATATGGCCAAATAAAATAGCGGCGTAGTGAAATATTAAAGAAAATATTATTAAAAAACTGCT
This sequence comes from Kuschelorhynchus macadamiae, assembly GCA_030620095.1. Taxonomy (NCBI): domain Eukaryota; kingdom Metazoa; phylum Arthropoda; class Insecta; order Coleoptera; family Curculionidae; genus Kuschelorhynchus; species Kuschelorhynchus macadamiae. The sequence goes on along the minus strand of JAUTXW010001141.1, from coordinate 1,578,372 downwards.
TATCCAATGTATCTCAAATTTTTGACAAACATCAAGTATTATGATGGAATCAACTGATAAATATTTTGGTACGAATCCAAGATGGCGAAACAAAATGGCATCTTAATAAAATACTTAAAAATTCAGCCTGAAAAAACTGCTTAATGGATTGATTTCAAATTGTGTGCCATAACTAATTGTGATATAGTGATCAACTAGTGAAATTGTTGTACAAATTCAAGATCGCCGAACAAAATAGCTACCAAATAAAATGTTTGTAATCGTGAAAAAATCACCCTCTCAGGTTTTACATATCTTCACGTTCCGTCTGTCGGTCTGCCTGTCATTTCCCGGCATAGCTTAAAGACTACTTGCCCGATTGACTTCAAATTTGATAAAAAATTAACGGGCATATGGGGATGACCTGTTAATACTTTGTTAAAAATCCATTATGGCGAACCAAATGGCGGCCTAGTGAAATGTTAAAAAATTATTATTAAAAAACTACTTATCCAATTCATCTTAAATTTTGCGCAAACATCAAAGTATTACGTTGGAATCAACTGTTAAAATTTTGGTACGAATGCAAGATGGCGGAACAAAATGGCGGCTTAATAAAATATTTAAAAATTCGGCCTGAAAAAACTACTTAATGGATTGATTTTAAATTGTGTGCCATAACTAATAGTTGTTATAGGGATCAACTAGTAAAGTTAAGTGTCAACTAGTAAAATAGTGGTACTAATTCAAGATCGCCGAACAAAATGGTGGCCAAATAAAATGTTTGTAATAATGAAAAAAATTACTCTCTTAGGTTTTATATATTTTCACGTTTTATCGTCCCTAGATCCCAAAAAATATGTTTTGTCAATTCCGTCGGTCCGTCCAATATG